>VWZT01000762.1:0-79589 GCA_013397055.1 Pachycephala philippinensis
TCCGAAAAACATATATATCAACATTCTTGGTAATATGAAGTAAAGAAAATTATTTATTTGAAGCTTTACACTCTGAAGGCTGCTGAAAAAAAGAAAACACATGTTTTGAGCTAAACAAGTAAACAAAAACATGCACATATTCACCTAAGTTATTTTAGATCACAATCCAGTGTATAGAGATTCATGTGAAGTATGATTGTATATTTTTCCTCTTGATTAATTTATTTTGGTTTTCAATTCATCTAGATCACTTTAGATTTGTTTCTTTCCTATCTGAAATGATTAAGAAATGTAATTTTGTGGAATTTATCATAAGTTAACTACTGCTCTGTCAGAGAAGCTGTCAGTGGCACAATGTATTTGCAGGGAGGAGTTTTTCGTAAGTTTAATCATGCTGAGTTTCTGCTGAGTAGCATTGTGCACTGATCAGTCATAACTTTATACATGTGTGGGATTTAAGTTGAATTTCATTGACTACAGAAATACATGTATTTAACGCCTCATTTTGCCATTAGCTATAGTAATCTAATTAGGTGCAAATTGGAGTAGGATTCAAGCACAGATGAGCCAGTAAATGGGCAGACATAGTTTTCAAGTTTGCACCTTGGTTATTTAATAGAAAGTTGCAGTTGGAGGACCTGTTTTTTTTATTTTTTGAAGTGATAGTCCACAAATTATGGATATTCAAATGGCCTTGATTCAAATGACCACTTGAGACCAGAAACATGTTCATTAGGGGCTGTGCTCAGCTTCTTGCTCAGCAAGTGTGCAGGGTGGTTAATTCTCATGTCTTTTCATTTTCTCTCTGCTGCCCAATTGCCACTCTGAATTTTCAGGAGAAACCGTACTTCTGCTTATCTTTGCTGATATCTCCCAATGCTTGCTCTTTTACACCCTGAGTGTTCCCCTGCTTTGGGGCTGAATTTTGACTCAGGTACAGGGTTTCCTTAGTGTGATAGAGAAGGTGTATCTCCACGTGGTGTTCTTTAAAATCTGGAAGGGATGGTGAGCTTGAACTACACAAAACTTCTCCTTGAGAAGGCAGTGAAAGTTTTCTCTGGTGTGGGACTCAGTGGTATTGTGGGCTGGAAAGCATTCAGTGAATGCAACTGCTTTATCTTTGATTTGCCACTGGCCATCCTAAGAAAGCCATCCCAAGGATGTCTCTCTGTCTTCTCCCTTCCAGACAAGTAAAGTCAAGTTTTCTCAGATCCTTGTGATTACCACAGAGTCTTCTGATTTGCTCATCCTCAGAAACAGTCCAGCCCCTGAAGTGCTGTAAGGATTTTGTTTCCTGCTTTATCCATTGCAGCAGTTCTTTGCCTGTCACAGCACTCTGAGTCCTAGGTACACCAGCTCCACCAACACCATCATTGTGTTCCTTAGGACTAGTGGAGCTAACTTGGCTATCTCCATACTTGGTGTCAGCAATGCTGACTGCCATCTAAATCTCTCTCCCTCTGCTTCTGAAAATGTTCAAGGAACTCAAGTTGGTGACAAACTCTAGCAGCACCAAGATTTGCCAGAAAATGGATGACAGATTTCCAAAAGGACCATCTCATGGCCTGATGTATATTCTGTATTGCCTGCCAATCCTGGGGTCTCTCGGGCTGCTAAGACCCCATCATTTCAGGTAACTGCTTCTTGCCATGTCATAGCCAAAAGGATCAATGAGAAATTTCTGGATAAGATGGAAGGTGGATTTCTTCATTCTCCTTCTCGTTCATGGCTATTGCTGTGTCCTCAGACTACAGGGTGGTCTGGGATGGACTGGAGACATGCACGTGTTCCTCAGCCTCATTGGAGTTTAGTCTTGCAGGCAGTCCTCGTTGTTTGTCAGGTGTGAATTCATCGCTCTGGATAAGCTGCTGCCCATGTTTGATCAATTTTTTGACTTTCTGCAGGGTCAAGGTTTAACCCCAGCTGGCAACTAAGCCCCACACAGCCACTCACTCACTCTCCCATGGGGGGATGGGGGAGAGAACAGGAGTACAACTGAGAAAACTGGATGGAGATAAAGACAGTTTAATAGATAAAGCAAAAGGCACTCAAGCAAAGCAAAACTAAGAACTCATTCACCACGTCCTGTCAGCAGGCAGGTGTTCTTCCATCGCCAGGAAAGCAGAGGTCCATCACATGTAACAGTGACAAATGACATCATTCCTAATGTCCCCCTCCTTTCCTTCTTCTTCCCCCAGCTTTATATGCTGAGCATGATGCCATATGATCTGGAATATCCCTTGGGTCAGTTGGGGTCAGCTGTCCTGGCTGTGTGACCTCCCAACTCCTTGTGCACCCCCAGCCCACTCGCTGCAGGGGTGGTGTGAGGAGCAGAAAAGGCCTTGGACACTGTGCAAGCCCTGCTCAGCAGTAATGAAACCATCCCTGGGTTACCAACCCTGTGTCCAGCACAAATCCAAAACACAACCCCATACAAGACCCTGTGAAGAAAATTAGCGCTATTCCAGCCAAAATGAGCACATGCAGGAAAGGGGGAGATGGGTGTACTGTCTGTATTTATTTCTTCAATCGGTAAAATTTTAAACGGGTTACTGATTGTCTCTGCAGGCTGTATACAGTATAACAAATCCATCCTGAACTCATACTTCCAGACCTTCTTAAGGGCATGCAGGCATCTGCCAGTCTCTTCTCCTGATTTCTTCCGAGAAAGGTATCTCTCTGTCTAGCTTCAAGGAAAAGCCTGTTTTTTCTCTTATGGATTTGAGGCTTTGTGTTATGTGCTACCTCAATAATTGCAGCTGACTTTATTCAGACAAAGCATGGGCATAGTTACATCCTGAACATCACCTTTCCTTCAAGGTCTGTGCATGGACCAGGAGGATCCATGTTCTGGTGGCTCTTCTTGTTGCAGCACACCTAGTCTCACCCACAGAAAAGGCAATGCCATAAACAGCAGAAAGGAATAAGCTGTTACTTCAGTTTCTGATCCTTTCCTTATGTTGGTTCCTTGCAGTTTGCCAGCTCTGATAGTGAGTACTCATTTTGGAGTACCCACTTGAGTTAAAGGGTCTGTGCTAAGGTCTATTTAGCACCTATTTGAGTCTGTCATTTGCCTATCAATCAAGTTGCTGTAGTTTCTTGCTCAATCCTTTCCACATTCCTTAAAGAGCTTTCTCAGTTTCTTGCCTTCAGCTGGATATGCAGGAATTTGAATACTAAGCTGTTTATTCTTCTGTGTCATCAGTTTCAGAACCTCAGCATATCTGTTCACTTTTTAGTCTGTGAAGATGAATTTCCAAGTTGCTCTCGCTTATTCCAGAGGCCAGTTGTGGCAGATCTGTCTTGATACCTTCCAGAGGTACCACGGGTTTGTCCCTAAGACAGTATCAGAATTTCACCCAAATCAGCTCTCTTTGCAGAGTCTTTTGCTTTGATATTAGTAGAGCCTCTTCACGTTTATCTTGCGATACAGAAACATTGTTGGCAGGTTCCAGAGTTTTGCTTGATCAGTGATTGTTCAAATGGCAGCAGATTCTGTCAGTGCTCACTGAGAAACCACCTCGACAGAACCATTCAAAGCCCTGGTTTGGACTCCAGCAAGGTCCAAGCAACTTCTGGGGTGCTGTTGAAGTACACCTTTATTTCCAGCCTCTGACATGGAGCTGCCTGAAGCCTCCATCATTGTTTTCAGTGGGCGCTGATCTGTCTCTGAAGCCTAAAGGTTGAAGCAGTGTTTGGTGGAGTGGCTCTGTAGTCACTGTTTGCATGCAGAACATGACTCTCCACTTGCTTCCTTCAGTCCCAGTATAGCTGTGTGGAACCACCCATGGAGTGAGCAGACCTTTGAGCTGTCGTGCATAGAAAGAGAAAAGAAAGGAGAGATTGCATTCCCCAGCAAATACTCTCTGAGATGCACAATCCACATGCACATATGTTCCCCTCCCACACTTGCAGTCCCTTCAAAGCAGTGTGTTGGCATGGAGGAGAGGCAATCAAAATTAAATGCCCTTTGCCTTGTTTGCCCATCTGCTGTTTTTTTTTAACCGGAATATTATTTTTCTAGTAAATTGAACAGCACTGAGATTTGAGTGAGGAGGTTTGTCTTTATAAATGTGAGCATGAGACTTTGGTTCACAAATGTAAGTTCTGCTGCAGATTCATGGTACACATATTTTGTATGTTCAGCGTTCTTCCTAACCCTCCCTGCTTTGTCATCCCTCTTGTTAACTGAATGCATGTTGTTGACAAAATTATAGAGGGAGTTTGAAATAAATTATTATAAATACACCAGCATTCTGCTTAGATGAACAAAGCATTGTGTATGTCTTACCTTGAAGATTGATGCTGTTTCCATGTTGTCATGTCCCAGCTTACAGACGACTCTCACCAGCCCACCATCTGGCCCCAAAGGAGCAGCCAGGTCGCTTCCCTCCTCTCCCCTCCTCACAGGCACTCCCATTCCTGCTTTCTGCCACTACACCTCTCCAAAAAAGCAGGTGGGAGCACTGCATGCTGGTAATATGCCCTGCTTTCCTAGGCTATCACAGAATCATCTAATGGTTTGGATTGGAAGGGACCTTAGAGATCATCTAGTTCCAGCTTCTTCCAACCCTCTTGCCGTGGGCAGGAACACCTTTCACTAGACTAGGTTGCTCAAAGGCTCATCCAAACTGGTGTTGAACACAGCCAGACAGCTGCAGTCAATAGTGTATTCTTTCACTTGGGGGAAATAGGAAGTGGAATGAGAAGGGGAAAGATCAAACAAAAATTTGGAAATGTGATGCTAAACAATTTACATGTTTTGATTTACTAGCTTAGTGTGATGCCATCCTCCACAGATGTTTCCCTGGATTTTTCCAGAAGGTTTGCAGGCACAGGAGCTCTCTGGATTCTTTGCTGCTGTGTGGTACCCATGTACTATCATTAGTCCAAAACATTTTCTTTCTGTTTTGTGTCTGTAGGAAACTGCCTTACTTTTTGGGCAAGGTACTGTTATGTATGGAATTCGTGCTTCAATAAAATTGTATATAGTTATAGAAATTACCAAAATTCACTGCATGTTGTAAAAGCTACAAAATAGAGGGAACATGCCCGGACTAGTTCACCACAGCCTTCAGCAGCAGCCAAGACAAAATTTTTACAACTGAAGAGCCGCATACCAGAGACTGGACATCGACAAAAGAGCATCCTGACAAGATCATCGGTCTCCTCCCTGGACAAAAGCCTTCCCGGCAGAGCTGATGGCCCATCTCCGAGGACCTCCACCCAGCCCAGGTGGGAAACATCCAGATTAAGTACCCAGATATGGACCATCAAGGCTCATCAGATAACGTCATCCGCTGATAAGGAAGCAATCAAGGGACAGGATACGTTTTGTCCACTCCATCTTTTTGAAAGGATTTCATCATGAATTTGTGGGACAAAGGGAGGATTGCTCAAACTCGGGCTGTATGCGCAAAAACTGTATAAAATTNAACCAAGATCCAAAGTTTCATTTGATTCTTTTCATCTTTTCATCCTTATCTTCAGCAACCATATGAGCTAGAAATATAAATGGAAGTATATAATCTTCAAATATTGCAAGTTGCAGTAATGTCGTGTTTGTTACTTAATGCTGGTGAGAGGATTAGCTTGCCTTTTTATTTTTTTTGACATACACCAGAGCTACCTACCTTTTACTTTTGAAGTGTTCAAAACTACCACTTAGCAGTGAGATTTCATGCAATTCACTTGTGCATTTTCCTGATCTCTGATTTCATCAAGTGTTAGTATCTGCATTTAAATACGTCAATACATCTATCTGAGAGGTAGTTTATTTAAATCGTTTTCTGTGTGTCAATCTATAAGGCTTTAATCAAAGACTGAAGTATCTTCCTAAAATATTTACATCAGCTCAGACAGCCACGATTGGCTTAATGCAGGAACTATTCGTATCTATAGCTCATGTTGTACAAGATCTCACGTTTTCATAAAGTCACATCTATTCTTAAAATCTCTGATGTTTTCATGTTGAAGGAACATTGTGTGCTGCTAATAACAACAGTGACAACTTGAAAGGTCCTTTCTGTCTTCAGGCACATTCAATGCAGGGGTTTGTGCCCACAAAGGACAGTGAGAAAACTCTCCTGACTTCTGTGGGAACAGAAATAGTCTCTGATATCATTTAACCTCATTTTTCATTGCTCTTTCATTGCTTCAACAGTTAAGTACATTTTAATGTTCCTGCTTTGCCAGTGGGGGCAAGCTGATAAAAATGGAGATGTTTACGTGTTCTGTACTCTGAGAGACAATGTTAGAATATGAGCTTAATTCAGGGAGGTTTTCTGGCTCCTGTAAACCTCCTGCGTTGTGAGTCAATGTCTGTATCTGTTATTTCTATTTTAATTTTCTTCGGTTAGTACATTTAGTTTAGACTACTAGCAGCTGAAATCTGCTCGGTAAATCCACTGCCGGTGCTAGACATAGCAAGAGCTGGTGTTGTTTTGACAGGCAGACAAACAGATTTACAGTTTTAAATTGAACATTTCATCTTTGGGAGCTATTATGAGAACTTGGTTAAAACATTAATGGGATATTAAAGTAATAGTATTTTGACTTTTCCCGACAAGTATGGCAAATTTTCTGAGTGACAGTTCAGCAAAAGAGATTCCAACCTGCAAGTATAATTTTCAAAGGGACATTTTACAAATTAGCATTATAAAACAATCATTGGAAAAGCATCTTCCTGATAGTAAATGGAAAGTATCTGTTCCAAATCCACTGTACAGTACATTGTTAAATCAGTGGCTATGTTTTCAGACACAGTAACATTTTGAGCTTGGTCTTGCTTTAATGAATAGAAGGATTTCTTGCAACTTGATAAAATCCGAGGCCAGAACAAGCTCATTTTTGTGGTGGGAGGATGCTGAGCTAACAAACTGGCTAATTTGAGAGCGTACCTACGCACACGCGCATAGTAAATTCAATAGGGTGCTAATTTTAGCTGATGTGAGCTGGGAGCAAGCCAGTTGTGGAAATGCAAGGTTTTTTACTTGTTAGCTTCCTTGTAGTCTGCCTTGCATATGAGTAATGAGTGGTTTTTTTCATACTTTCCTGATACTCCTTTAGATCAGGGAGTTGTTAGTTTCCTTTGGCCTGCTTCAGAAGGGAAAATATAATATATAAATGGATGATGAATGATGGTTGGATATAGTGTACTATAGTACACTATAGTAACTATATGCTTATGGGCTGACCTGGATGGAGCCTTTCCTAGGAATCTCCTTGATTGTATGGATGTGTGAGAGGGCAAAAAGAGAGACTGTGCGCATCTGTGGAAAAGGGCAGGTGAGGCTGGGAGAAGGACAGAGCTCTGAGTAGCTCGGAGGTCTCAGCACTGGGGACCTCCCATTGATGCTGAAGCAAACCTACTCTGAGGGAGATCATCATTCCTACCTCCAGCATGACAGACCTACAGTCTGGATATTCCGTGGTTAGGACATTTCTCGTGTCTAGATTTCAGTCAGATGAACTTTACTTTTGTCATGTTCTCAGCACCATTTAGTCCCAAAAGAAAGACGTGGTGTATGGGACTTTTCCTACTCTCTTTGCCAAACCTCCTATTCCTTTCTCTGTCTTTAAATAGTGAGGTTGTTAGGTGTGAGCTCTTTCCTACTCTTCATTCCTAGTGAGTTGCTACAGGCAGTATGGAAATTGCTCCATTTGATCCCTGCTTTTCAAACGGAAGATTATGTTAAGGAAATGCAGAGAATGTGACTAAGGAGCTTGTTCTGTTTGAGCATCATTATGTGCAAGGATGGTTTAGTTAACATCGTGTTCCTTTCATTCCTGTTTTTTCTCCCCAGACTCCTGTTTGGGTATTTTGTATTCAGTGTCTCATCTGACCATGTAGCAGTTGTTCTCTGCTGAAAACCCTTAAAGTGGCTGCTGTTCCATGAGCCTGTCTATCGTTCTTTTTTCATGGCCTTTCTTCTTCGGCGTGTTAGAGATGGAAACTGTTCTAATGATTTGCTAGCCAAATCCTAACTTTCCAGTAACAACTGGACATTCTTAAATTACAAACAGGTACTTTAGTTGTAAAACTGTTGACAACATTGCCTGACAGTCAAGGAAAATTTCCAGATGTCCCTGAGCTATTTTAATTTCTGGCAATGTACTTTCTTTAACAATTTGTATTTAAACAGCTCTTATTTTTACATGGATAATTAGGTGGAACTGGTTTTTGCTTTGGCTTTGACTGGGAGCTCATTAATTTGCCTTTTGGGAGGCATCCTGTCTTTTTGCTTATCTTTGGAGTGCCCAGCAAGGAAGAACTTCTCAGGCTGGGATTGCTGGTGATGTGAGTTGTCTCTCCACTTACTCACAGTCAATGTGCTTTATCTTAACAACACTTAAGCTGTGATTACTTTTCTTAGACTAGTATGAAGGGTTTTGTGTAGATAGGAATATAGAGCTGTTAAGGGGCTATAATGCAGAGCCAGTACATAAATGCCATAGGGCTACTTAATATGGTAAATATTTTTAATTTTTTTTCAGGATGTTTAAAATGCTGGAGTATATGCCCTTGCTGAATTTTCATACATTGCCATTTCATGTGTGTAGTTAGGCACTAACCATGGCCTGTGTGGTCAGTGTCTGCTGGTTTTGCATTGCCTTTCCTCTGTCTTTCAATGTCAAGCCCTGTGAAACTTCACAGTGGTCCAGCCTCTGCTGGTTTCTTACACCATAATGGTGGGAAATCTCGATCAGTATCAAATGTCATGTTTCATTTAATGTGTTTCATGCTGGGCAGGAAATGAATTCTTTTTTGGGGAAAAAAGTCCTATTTCACTTTGGTCTGAGATTTTTGGATGTGCTGAAGTGTTGCATTTGATTCCTGTTTGCATATGGACTTTGGAATTTCTCAGTTGAGGCTCTTGTGTTACCTCAGTCATCAGATGTTTATTGCTGTTTGATCTTCATGGTCTTCCTCATCAAGCATGCTGATTTTATGGCTAAAAATCTGCTGGTTGTTACTTTCTTCTCTCAAGTCAAGATGCTAGATGCACAAAATGAGACCAAACTGTTCTAAAGAAGGTGTTTCTTTTGTTAGCGTAGGGCAGTTATGTCCTTACATCAGAAGTCAAGGTTGTCTTGATGTGAGTAGCCATGACTTGAAAAGGTGCCGCCGGGAAGACAGCCCCAGACTGCAGCTTATCATTTACTCTTTACCTGTCCCAAGGCCAAACAAGGGCTGGCAGGCTCTCAAGTCTGAGATGAAACTGTATCATGGGAGAGCTTCCTGATAAGTCCAAGCCCTGTGCCTGGGGGCGAAGGTGTCTCCTTTTCCTTATGCTAAAATGCTGTTGCACAATTTGTGAAGCTAATCCGCTCTGCCCTCGCAACGGTGCCCTGGTATTTCACCATGTGTGAGGACTAGCCCAGAGGACACCTTTGTGGCTGCAACCTTTAAACCTGTCAGTTGCTGCATTTAACTTATGAGGTTATGTGTGTTCCTGTTTCTTGGGGAGGAACCTTTTATGGTTTGAATTAATTACTGGATCGTATCTGTATCTCTTCACTGTAGCTTCGGTCAGTCCAGGACATGATTCTCCCCATGCAGCTTCAGTGTAACTTTGCAACTCAAACACTGGTGAGGGAGATGCTGAAACCTGGGGCTGAGGAGCCCCTTGCTCACTCCCACAGCAGCTCCTGTCCCCTCACACTAAAGTACAGGCAGGCCTATTATTTCAGGGAAACATTATTCAAAGCCAAGAAATAGTCCTTTCCTCAGTGTTATCTTTATAGGCAGTATACCTCCACACAATTCACTCCTGTTAATATAGAATCAGTGGAAACAGTAGATTGTGTAGTTTAAACTTTACCATTTGTACTAAACATTATTAAATAGTACTTGCCAATTCTTAGCTATTCCTTGCTTTTGGTAGCCGGCAATATGGGTATTTCTTGTAATGTCTTTATCTGAAAACCCCAAAATTCCGTATGAACAGAACGTTTTTTATATTGCATTGGTTTTGTTGAGGTGCCTGTTAGTTTTCCCATTAGTGAGATGAAATGTGAACAGAATTTAGTGGTGGGATTTGTTTCACGATAGAAGTTGCAAATGGGAAAAGGAGTTAAGCAAAAAGAAAGATAGAAAAGCAGGATTCCTGGGGTGCTGTTCCTGGTGTAGTGAGAGAATGTGTCATTGGTGTGTATTCTGATTGTGATGAATTAATAAAATGAAGACCTGTGGAAGCATGCAAACAGTGTCTTGGGTATGAGTGTGAGCAAAAGTACTTTGCAAATATTCAGCTTTATCTATTCCAGTCTCATAACAATGGAAATTGATGCAAGCTGTGATAACTATGATAAAATGGCTTCTGTTAGAGTTGGGAACAAGGGGACACAGTTTCCCACAGTATTGCTGTACCCAGGTGAGGTTGGTAAGGTCTGGCTAGGTGGACAACCAGAGGAGTAGTTCTACAGGGACAAATGCAAAGCCCTGCACCCAGGCAGGAGGAGCCCCAGGCTGGGGCCTGACAGTCCAGGGAGCAGCTCCATGGAAAGGCCCTGGGGGTGTGGTGGGAAGCAAGCTGGGCACCCATCAGCAGCACGCCTGGCTGCAAGGGAGACCACAGCATCCTGGGCTGTGTGGATGAAAGCATGACTGTATCAGAGGAAGGAATTATATGCCTCTGTTCAGCAATCCTTAGACCACTTTTAGATACTCCAGTTATACCACCAGCACCCCACTCCCCCCAGTGCAGGAGGAACATCAGAAACCTGGAGTGAGTTCAGTGTTGAGGTACCACAACCATCAGGGCTGGAGC
Source organism: Pachycephala philippinensis (assembly GCA_013397055.1). NCBI lineage: Eukaryota > Metazoa > Chordata > Aves > Passeriformes > Pachycephala > Pachycephala philippinensis. The sequence goes on from VWZT01000762.1 coordinate 10,773, forward strand.
ATTTGTCCTCTGAGAAGAAGATGAGGGACCAGGGCTCATTCAGGCTTGAGAAAAGGTTTTGGAGGGGGTTATCATGGAGTCAGATTCTTCACAGTGGAGAATGGTGAGAGGATGAGAGGCACAGATCAGCTCAGAGCTTAGTATTGTTTGTTAAAAACACCAAGCAAAATAATCATGTGCATACAGGCAGTGTGAAATCCTGAAGCCATACCCACCTTATCCATGCCCTATGGAATCATCCGCTGTTTGCTGGTATGAACAAAAGGACAAATGTTGGCACAGATGAACGTTTGATCCAGTCCTGTCATAATGCTTTAGCCTTTGAATGTCGAAGTTCCTCCCTACTTTTCTTTTCAACTAATCCATGTCAAAAGGTGCTTTGCATACAGACCCAGTGTTTTTAAGGGTCTGCTCTAGATACATTGGGACTGGTGTTCTTAGTAATAAAAGTACATAAACATGCATTAATCTTGCTGACAGGAGTTTTCAAATACCACTGCTGACTTGGAGTGCCCCAAGTTTTGTGACTTGACTCCTGACCTCTGAAACAGGGAGTGACCACCCTCTGGCCACTTCAAAAAGTCTGAAATTAGGCAGCTGAAATAAGACTGTTAAAATTGTTGGTGATTTGCTTTAAAATCTTGTTCTATTTGTACTTAAAATCAAGCATGGCGCTTGTGTTAATCTTGTTCAAACCTTTGTGTTGACTTGTTGGCTGTGAACATTTTCATAGTTGCATGGGTTGGTTATGTAATCAAAGTTTTGTTGCTCGGGAAAAAATGTAATTTTTGGAAAAATATTTATGGCTGTACTTAACGTGTAGGAGGCAGGATGAAGCTAAGAAGGTAATGTATTAAAAAATGAACATTTACTTATTCCTTGCTGCATTTTAGTGTGAGTTCTGGTGGCCTCATATTTGCCAGCAAGACTTACTTCTTTATTTCATAATGCAGTTCTTTATTTATTCGTGGAAAGAGACCCAGTGAGGTGATTCATGGGTGCTTTTGATAGTTTTGGTGGAATCAAAATTAAAGAGTATGTAAAGCGTAGCTTAAATCAGAATACGGTCCTTAGTAACAGCGTCTCTCTTCTGAGAACCCTTCCATCTTCGGATCACTAGCATTGTCAGGTGTCAGAGTAACCTCTTAGCCATTCATTTAAGAGATCAATTAGTAGTTGAAGACTCTCAGAAGAGACTTGGTCTTACTTGCAGTGCCCTGGGAGCCAAAGAACAGATTAGGAGCTAAAGATCAGGCACTTGGATTTGAAAGTTTGGTCTTTGTATGGGAGCCAACAGTGATTTTTTAAATTCTGCAACCTAAAGTGAGTGTGTGAGATGAAAATTATGCTGCCCATTGGACTACAGGGATAGATAGTGGTTGCTTGCTCCATGTTCACAGGGTGGCACTGAGGGAGAAGGGAGTGGTGCCCTTCCTCGGTTCCCTCTTACTCTCTTTTCTTCAAGTGCAAGCCTGTAGCTCTCTTAGAAGGGAGAGAAAGAGTGTGGGTGTCTTAATAACATGTAGGCTTTGAGACAGGCAGTTCTGGAAGTTACTTAAACAAAACCATTGAGAACATTTTGTCAAGACACTGTCTGGTTCACCAGTAAGTGCTTTGGAAGAAAAAAATCCGATCACTTATGACTTCTCTTATTTGCTGCATGAGTTACTCTGCAGATTGCTACCTACACCATCACACCTGTGTTCTTTTGTTCTATTTCCTGTGCATAGAGCGAAGTGCATCAGAGAATTTGTAGGTGAACAAAGTCATATTTAGAAACATCAGCTTTTTCTTGTCATGTTTTGAGTGCAGAATTCATTCCAAAGCAAAGGAATTAAGCAGAGAATCTTGAGAGCAAGCAGAATGAAGCCAACCAGGCAAAGCACAAAAAGAGATGCTCTGGTGTCCCTGGGATGTGAAAAGCAAGGTACTGAACACAGTGGTATTGTCCCCTCTTCTCCTAGCCTGGGTAGCTTAGTCCTATTTGATGTAATACAGCTTATGAGAAAGATTCTTTTTAGACATCTGATTGAGGTGACAACAGTTCTCAACAGCACCACTTCACCACTAGAGGAAAAGGGGAATTACCACTGAATGATGAGAACGACTGGGTGATTGCAAAGGGAGTGAGCAGAGCACATGGAGTGGCAGGCAGAGAAAGAAAATCAGATCAACTTCATATTTTTTCTCCACATGAGGATGTTTTTACCTTCTTTTTGTTCAGTGTCAGTTTGTGGATGTGGGTACACTGACAGCCCTGGCAAGTCATCACACTCCTGAAAGTTGCAAGGCAGAGGAGTGTTTAGCATTTGGGGACTGATGCCTCCGCCGGTTTTTTTGATTCCTCTGGAAATATTGATGCAGTTGACCTTTGTGCAATCATGTAGCTGTAGAATTAAGAAACGTGCAGTGGAATATCTTCAGCATAAACTGAGAATACAAAGCAAAGACTTATACAAAAAGATTGACAAGCTAAAACTAAGTGAAGCAAAATAGTGAGTAGTTCCATTTTTTTTCTCCAGATATGCCAGAAATTTGGTTGTTAGCAAACATTAGGTGAATATTTCCATTAAGAATAATAATAAGGATTTCTAAATTATCCACTAGGGTAGAACAAAGGACTTAAACAATTTTTAAGCCACGTAAAGTCATTGTCAAGAAAGTGCATTTTACAAGATTTTATAGACAGGTACATTAAAGCAATTCTGTAACTCCATCTCTAGGATCACAAAATGTGTAGAAGGAGAAAGACAAATAAGGAATTAGTTCTCATTATTTCTGTAGACTGGAATTTTACTGGTCTAGATGCAGCACAATTAGTGATTGTGAAGACTGGGAAAAAAAATACTATTTCTATATGTAGTGCAATGCATAACTTGCCTTTGTTTATTCTTTTTTCTTTTCTTTTAAACTTCCCAAACAATTTTTATGCTTTGGCATGTGTTGAACAGCATTTTTAAAAAGTAAAGCAGTAAAGACATCATGGAAAATTCTGATCTTCTTATTCATAGTGAATTAACCTTTTTAATTGCTTCATTGATAGATTAGAGATACATTTTTGCTTCCTTTAAGGCTTTCGTAGGCCACATTGTATCTTTCAGCTGTGTTGGTCTGCAGTTCACCAGTGCATGGTGCAGGTTGAGTATCCTTGTTCTTTGGCACTGTATGATTGAAACCCAGAAACAGTAGCATTGAATATTCCGAGATACCAGGACGCACCACATCATTTGGTTGTTCAGTTGCTGCAGTATGAAACACCTTAGTCTTTTTTGTGTACATTTGCTTGGATGTTTGCAGTTCGTGGCACTCGTCCTTTCCTAGCTATGTAATCTGCCCAGCTCTTCCCGTAGCGCTCTGGTACAAACACCGGCAGTGTGATCATTGTGGAGGCATGATTGTGACAGCATAAAAGCTACAGTGTGTGCATAAAAGGAACCAAATCACTTATGCTCAATTAACGTGGCCATGTTTCAGAGAGATCACCAAACCATGGCTAAAAGCATGCTTTTATATAATTATCTTGTTATTTTCTCTTTGATTTGTGCAAAACTGGTTTTTGTTGTTTTTGAAGAAAAAACAGTTGCAGTAGACTATGAATTGTAAAGAATTCAGCATTAATATTATCAATGACAACTTATTAGTATCACTATTAAATTGTGAAGCAATGGAAAGTACAAAACGTTGTGATGGAAGACTGCTCAGCTTTGAATATGTTAAATCCAGCCTAACAGGAATAGGTTTTGATGATACAGCAATAAATCCAAGGTTCATTTAAAGGTTAAGTGAACAATTACCACAGAAATTTCATTTTGGATGCCCAAGAGGAGCACAACGTTACCAGAACTAGGATCTGGAGCCAGTAGTTCTGGCAAGGGGTTCAAGCATCTCTTTCATGGGACTGCTGAATGTGACAAAACAGACTCTTACTCTTCATAGGTAAGCTTTCTCTAGTACGGCTGGGAGATGAATGGGTCAGGTTCTTCAGAGCTTCCACATTTGCAGTGAATTATGTGTGCTGTGGTTTCCCCCCAGCCAGCAGCCGAGATTCCATAATTCCCATTCTAACCACTGTAAAGGAAGTTAACTCTGCCCCAGCCAAAACCAGCACATTGTGTGATGTGTAGTCTTTAATCTTTCAGTTTGCAGGGTAATCTGAATATCCATTGACCCTAACTGAATATATGTGTATAATTTAGTTGGCGTTGAGGCAGAAATTAGATTTTGAAATTCCGAGTGTCTGGGATTAGCACACATCCCAGTTGGGTTGTGCTCTGACATGGAGAAAACATAATGTCTTTGGTTTTTTTCCCCTGCTGGTCACTTTGCATTCTCTTTTGGTAGTCAAGCTTTAGGCATTGCCTGGATTTCCTCTACATGGAGCAGGAATTTTACTCTGGATTCACCAGCTACAGTATCTCTTGTCAGATGCACACCATGCATTGGCTTTCCTCCCACCACAGTATGGAATCCAGCTGGTGTTTCTGCAAAAGGACAGTCCTTGTGCCACTCCACGGGGCCGTAGGGTTGATGGGTACTGGGAAGTCTGAGCTTTCTCCACTTGCCTCCTGGTGAAGTTGACTGTGAGAATTTCATCTCTTTATACATCATCTTACGGCTGTTCTTTACCTAGAAGTGCACATAAACCTCTGTTCCTGAGTTACCCGTGCAGGAAAAACCGCATGGGGTTACTCAGTGCAGCTTCCCAAAATGTGTTTGAACCTTCCACAGAGCCATCAGCCCTCCAATCAGGTTGGATTCCTCCTTTTGCTTTTAATATTGGCAGTCAGACGAGTAGGGGTTTCGCTAACAGCCTGATGAAGGAGTTGTTAAAGCTTAAAAAAATGAATTTACATCCATTTAATATTTAGCTTCGTCTGCGCTACCAGTGATGCTAGCTGAGGCGGTGGCTATGACTGTGTCTGTGTTAGGATAGAAGCAAAAAAAAAAAAAATTAGCTGATAGATTATCATGCATTTGAGGTAGACAAAGGTGTGTAACTTGGATATCCACTAAAAAAAAAGTTTCTGTGTATCAACACTGAAATTCAGTCTATATGTGGTTTTCGTTATAGAGGGAATTGGACTGTCTACAAATATAAGTGCTTGCTACAAAATTATTCTGCTGAATAATGCTCCAATTCGTTTGCTGTTCCCTACCCCCCTGAAACTCTGCATGCATATCTGCTTAAAATCAGCAACAAGTGTAGCTAGTAATGAAATAATTCAAATTTAGTTTATTTTGTTTCATGATGCACAAATAGAAAGTCATTTAAGTGTGACTGATTTTATTCATCCACAGTAGTTGCTCATCTGAAATGCTATTGAAATTCAATAATTGGAGCTCTGAAATACAGTATTTGACAGATGGTGTGGGTGGTTGTGCCATTTCCATGATAAATCTACTTACAAATATAACCATGAGGAAGTTGTGTTCATTCCTTGACTACAGGAACATATAGATGCAAAAAGTGACAAACATGACATATGCGTCTTGGTTCTTCATTTTCCTCCTATAATGATTTGAATTCTTAAACTAGTGCAAGAGAGAGGCTTCTTTTACTTATCTGTAAAGGAGTTGCTAAAATATTCCTTCAGTAGCCTTCCTTTTCTTACATTTCCTTTGAAGCTTTTCCTATAGTGAATTACTTTTGTAATGTCTTCAAGCATCAGTTAGAAAGCATTGCTCATTTTAGATGAAAACAAAATAGATCTTCTCTAAGATACATTCACTGTTAAAAGAAAATATTGGAAGCTGGAGAGATGGACAGCTCTGTTGCCCCAGGGCTTACTGTTGAAACATAGAGATGGTAAAATGGTATAAATAAAAAATATACTGCATTATCCAGTTTAAATATTCTTTTTTATTCTCTTTGTGTTTTAACAGAAATCACCGATGCTGGTACTAGAGGAACCCAAGATACAATTAAGGGTGTGAAAAGAAAAAAGATTGTGTCCGAAAACCATCTTAAAAAAATACCAAAATCGCCTTTGAGAAGCCCTGCTGAAGCCAAGGTTAAGCAAAATGTAGACCCTTCACCACTAAAAGCTCTTCCGGATGCCTCTGAACATGCCACAGCACAGGATCACCTGCCCGTGCAAAATGGAAATCAATGTATTAAACAAAATGGGGGAGCACTTAGTGGTGAGATAAGTGTTGAAACAACCAAATCTGAGACATCAATGCAGACAAAGCTTTCATTGACGCATCAATCCTTAGACTTGTGTAAACAGGCAGCGGGGGATACTGATGCAAGCCAACTGAACTCAGCAGAGAGGAAGCCTCCCTCAAACTCCTCATCAAGTAATACAAAGACTGACAGTAATGAATGTATTAATTTTGTTGATTGCAGTACGTCATCCCCATGTACGCGTACTGCATTTGATGTCTTACTAAAAGCTATGGAGCCTGAACTGAACACCTTAGCACAAGAGTGCCCCCCTTATGGGATGCAAATAGAGAAACTGAGACCAAATAAAACTGTAAGCACCTCTTCTAGTCTCACATCCAATACAATAAGTGTCCAGAATCAGTCTGCTTTGTCACAGCAGGAGTTTGCAGCTGGACCTCACTATTACCCGTGTACTTTGAACAATGTGCATGTAGCAACAACAGCCAAGACTGGACAAGCACAAGGCCAATCAGTTTCTCATTCACAAGACCTTATTACTAAAACCAGTCAGCAAAATCACCAGGTTGTTATGTGTCCAAGTTTAACTAGGTCGCTGGTGCAACAGCAGAGTCATGAAAACCCCAAGCTCCAGCAGATCTACAGCATAGCAGTAACTTCGTCTGTCGTTCACACCTCATCTTCCACTGTAACTCAGGTTTTTTCTCAAAACCCTTTAGTAGCTAGTTCATCTTCACCATTGTCAATTAACACATCGAGTTCAACACACTTGTCTATAGGTCCCGTGTATAATTCAGCCCAGATAGCATCAGTTGTAAACCATGGTGTAGAGCAAATATGTAACCTCTTGAAAGACCAGAAGCCTAAAAAGCTAGGGAAATATGTCTGTGAGTATTGCAATCGGGCCTGTGCCAAGCCCAGTGTTCTCCAAAAGCACATCCGATCCCATACTGGAGAGCGACCATATCCTTGTGTGACGTGTGGGTTTTCATTTAAAACCAAAAGCAATCTCTACAAGCACAAAAAATCTCATGCACATGCTATCAAACTTGGACTTGTCCTACAACCAGATTCAGGTGGCCTCTTCTTATCTCATGACTCAGACAAAGCACTTAGCATTCATTCAGATGTGGAAGAAAGTGGTGAAAGTGAAGATGAAGGCACTGCAGATGAAAGACAAGATGATCAAGAACTGGAACCTGCGCAATTAGTGAAAGTCATTTCGAGTGCAGAAACACTGCAGAAAGGAAGCCCTATTCCATTAAGCAGCCCAGACTGTATACAAGGTGACTCTTCGTTACGTGATGCAGAACCTCAAGTAAGGGCAGCTTTACCAAAAGTAGTAGTTCATCCTGTAAATGTTTCCCCATTGAGGGCCGATAGCCCAAAAGTGACAGAGCCAGCACCGGAGCTTGCTGCAGCACAGAGAAAAGGAGATTCTAAAGTCACAACTCTTCAGTCAAATTTAACACATACAGCCTCACTCAAGGAGAATGAGATAAAGCAGCATCAGAAAGGAGAAGCAGGCCTGTTAGAGGAACAGCCAGGATCTACAGGGGGACCAGTGCATGCTCAGCTCCAGAGACAACAGGCAACTGATGGTTCTCAAGATCAGCAAGGAAAATGTCTTTTGAGCCCTAGAAGTTTAGGTAGTACTGATTCCGGTTATTTCTCTCGCTCTGAAAGTGCTGATCAAACAATGAGCCCTCCAGCTCCTTTTGTAAGGGGATTGTTGACCTCTGAGAAAGATCTAAATAAAAACCTTCCCTGTGTGCCACGAGCAAGTGGCGTGGTAGCATCAGTGGTACAAACTGTTTGTGCTGAAAAAAATCTTATTCTGTCTGGCCAAATGCGACCTCCCTTGGCAACAAAAACTCTTGAGGAGCGTATCTCAAAGTTAATTTCTGATAATGAAGCTGTTGTGGATGACAAACAGTTAGATAGTGTGAAACCAAGAAGAACATCTCTTTCGAGAAGAGGAAGCATAGATTCACCAAAATCCTACATATTTAAGGATTCTTTCCAGTTTGATTTAAAGCCTATGGGAAGAAGAACTAGCTCAAGCTCTGATATACCAAAGTCTCCTTTCACACCCACTGAGAAATCAAAGCAAGTTTTTCTTCTTTCTGTACCATCCCTGGACTGTTTACCTATAACACGAAGTAATTCCATGCCTACCACCAGTTACTCAGCAGTACCTCCTAATGTAATACCTCCCTCTCATCCCCTTCGAGGAAGCCAGTCATTCGATGATAAAATTGGCTCTTTATACGATGATGTTTTTGTGTCGGGACCTACTACTCCACTGAACCAAGGCGGACATCCTCGGACCCTGGTTAGACAGGCGGCAATAGAAGATTCTTCTACTGGTGAAAGCCAAGGTTTTGGACCAGTGAGATCTGTAGAAGAAAGTTATCTGGGGTGTAATTTATCAAATGAATCCATATTGCAAAGGAGCAAATCCCTGGTACAGGGATCAAATTTAGAAAAAACAAAGAAGTCCCCTCAGGTGCGAGGAACAATGTTTGAATGTGAAACCTGCAGGAACAGATATAGAAAACTGGAAAATTTTGAAAACCACAAGAAATTTTATTGTTCAGAGTTGCATGGACCTAAAACTAAAGCAGCAGTCCGAGAGCCTGAGCACAAAACTGCTCCAAACAGTACACAGCCTCAAATTCTACACTACAGAGTCACAACTTCAACTGGCGTCTGGGAGCAGACACCCCAGATAAGGAAAAGAAGGAAAATGAAAAGTGTTGGTGATGATGACGACCCACAGCAAAATGATACAAGCGTACCATCAAAGAATATGGAAGGCCAAAGCAAGCCAGCAAATTCTTCCAGTCTGTCAAAACACAGTGCAACAACTGTGGTAGGATCACAACAACCAAGCAAACTTCTGCTTCAGAATTCCCAAATTCAGTTTGTGGCTTGCGGCACAGATCAGACTACTGAGCCAAAGATGGCTCCACTCATTGAAAAGCAGGCAAGTTCAGCTGTGCAAGAAAAGGTGGAGTTGAAAAGACAGGGGACTGGCATTTCAGTAATACAGCACACCAATTCACTGAGCAGAAATAGCTCATTTGAGAAATCAGAGTCATTCGAAAGAGTATCACTAGTTTCTTCTCAAGAGCCCAACAAGGCTGCAAAGCACCGCTCTTTGAATACAGTTGTAATCCAAGAAGACAGACACTCTCATCTGAGCACTCCCCAGCGTCACCAACCCTTGTCGTCAGAACTGCCTAGAGGGGAAGTTCAGGGAAGCCAATTAGTTTCTAATGAGAGAAGTGCGCCAGTTCAGACATCAAGACTCGTTCGCCAGCATAACATCCAGGTTCCTGAAATACTGGTCACAGAAGAACCAGACAGAGACCAAGAAAACCCATGCAGCGACCCTGAAAAGACAGAAAAGTTTAACTGGCCACAACGCAGTGAAACACTGTCAAAATTGCCAACAGAAAAGCTTCCACCGAAGAAGAAGAGAATTCGCTTGGCTGAAATGGAACATTCATCTGCTGAATCAAGCGTTGACTCGACACTTTCCAGAAGCCTAAGTCGGGAGAGTAGCTTGTCTCATGCCTCCAGTTTCTCAACTTCGCTTGATAAAGATGAAACTTTAAAGGCTGAGAACCCTTCCAAAGCAGAGCCTGTTGGTAAGTCATCAGAATTCCTCATGATTCCTGCTGGCTCACATGCACTGGCAGTGCCTGGACCTCATTATCGGGAAATGAGACGTGCCGCCTCAGAGCAAATCAGCTGCACACAGCCCTCGATGGAGGTTGTGGACTACAGGAGTAGGTCTTTTGACTGTGGAAGCATGTCTCCATCAAAACCTGTCCCACTCATAGAGGTAGCTGCTCCGAAAGTGTCATCTGCAAATGGAGCTGCTGGACACGTGCCTCTTCTAGAAAGGAGGAGGGGGCCATTTGTAAGACAAATATCTTTAAATATTGCTCCAGAAAATCAACAGCCTCAAGTGAAATCGACTTCTTCATTACAGGCAGCTCATGCCACAGATGTGCCCACAGTGCCGTTGCACAGGCTGCAGACCTCTGGCAAATCCTCGGTCGAGTTTCCTTCAAATACTCAGAATTCACAGAGTAACTCCAGGCCTCATTCAGCGATTCAAAATTGTAATCCTGTTAGCCTGTCTTCGGCTCAGCAGCCTCTAGATCACATGTTGAATAATGAAGGCCAGCCATCCTTGACTCATCAACCTTCCCAGCCATCTACTAAAACATCAGCCCACGGGGAGCAAGCAAGCATGAACTCGCTTTCTTGTCATCCTGATGACAAAAAGGACTGTTTTGCTCCAAAGTATCAACTTCAAGTTAAAACATTACATATAGGTCAGCCATACTCTTCTAAATTGCTAAAAAATACTTTATCAACTCAGACTGGTCCAAGTCAAGTTGGGGTGGACCAGAATGAATCCTCCTTTGAAGTGCAGACAAAACTCTCTGACATGTCCAATCCATATTCTGTGCCTCCTCTAAAGCAAATTGTTCCTAATAACTGCAGCAGTCAGGTACATCAGATTCCTCCTTTTGTGGTCCCTGTCCGTATTCAGAGCAGTATGCCATCCTATGGCTTTGCAACTGTTGCACCCCTGCCTCACATTTTAGTGACCCAGGATCAGGGAAATCAGTCCGTCTGCAAAACAAATGTGACAGTGCCAACACTTGAAGGCAAAACTCAGCTGCCAAAATCTCACAAAGATCATCAGAGGACTTTGCCAAATTCATTTGAATTTGAAAATTCACCACCGGAAAGTGGAACCAGAAACTCACCTTTGTCAAGCTCTTCGAATATCATTCAGAAAATGCCAGTGAGTGGACTCTTCCCTCAACCAGAAGTTACAGCTTCAAGTAAACGAATGCTTTCCCCAGCAAACAGTTTAGATATTGCCATGGAAAAACAGCAAAAACGTGTTAAAGATGAGAGTGGAGCTGCTTGTATGACAGATGCTAGACCATTACATTCACTGAATATTAGATCTAATGACCCTACTAACAAGCAAAAGAAACCAGTTCTGGTAAGACAGGTTTGCACCACAGAGCCTCTTGAAAATCACCTCTTGGATCCTGATGTTGTTACACAGCATGAAAAAAGCAGCAAGGCCAGTACTTCAGATCTTCCTGACCACCAATCATCTGACACTGGGGTTTCAGAAACCCTAAAGAAGTCACCAGAATCTGAAGACCTTAAGTCTTCCACATCACCAGTGTTTGTAGTTAGGAAACCTTCTGAATTGTCTCCAGTCAATAGCCAGAGTTCTCTTCTCAAGGCTGTAAGCAGCAGCCAAGAAAGAAGTTCCCCAAGTAACAGCAATGAGAGCAGCCACAGCAGCAGCCCAGGCCAAGCAAAGCCTGTAGTGACACTGGCTGTGATGAACACAGGAGAAATGCAGAGGCTGTCGTTTCCAAGCCTCAAGACCACAACGAATTTCACCTGGTGTTACCTCATGAAGAGAAAACCATTGCATCTGCTGCAAAACGATCAAAAAATCTCCGCCTATTCTACATGGACCATTAGTCCCAACAACCCCAATCCACTCGGTTTGTCGACAAAGGTAGCTCTCTCCCTCCTCAATTCCAAACAAAAAGTTGAGAAACCACTGTACACTCTGGCAAGAACTACGCACCCCAGATCTGATGTATTGGTCTATTCAAGCAAGTGGAAGAACAGCTTGACCAAGGTACTTAAGCTATGTTTGATGTATGCTGATCATTTACAGAGGATTTGCTTTGGAAATTGTGCTTCTTCATATTTTAGAGAATGTAATATGCCTGAGACATACCATATATGTGCTTATTTATTCTAATTATGCTGGATCAAACTGCTAAAAAGATCTTAAGTAATTCAATTAAGAAACCTGTACATAAGGATTTATCATTTTTTAAAGGAAATTAGTTCCTGGGTTTAAATCTGTGTACTGAGTGTTTATTGTGGCAGGAATGTGTTTGGCTATTTTTTTGTCTTGCAAACGGTAGAACAAAATAACTCTGATGAAAATACTTTTTTAAACACTTCTAAATTAAATTAATTTAAGATCATAATTGCATATTTTGCCTTAAAAGTCAGAGGGTATTTTGTGCTGCAAAAGAGTGCTCAGCTTGAACAGGTGTCCATGGATACACCATGAAAACAGTTTTCACCATCACTGATCATCTAATTGTGAGAGGAGCAGTGTACCATTTTCCTTTCTCCCACCTAGGTTAATCAGTGGTATGAAATAATGACAAAAATAGCGAGGTTTAAAACAAAACTGCCACTGCCCTAAAACCACTGACAACTTCTTGGATTGGTGTGGCTCCAAAGATAACATTAAATCTTGTGCTGAGGAATGTAATCCAGGCAAAGGTTGTGACCCACGTAAAAAACCACATCATTCCAGAGCCCAAAGTGGCAGAGCAAAATAGTCTCTTGTTATTTCCTTAGCTGTCTCAGGGCTGCACAGATGTGATCAAGATTTTACTTGCTGGATTATTATTATGGACAGGACCTAAGCTGTTCTGGTTTGGACTGGTGTTCCTTAGTGACTGAGCTGCCTCTGTGCGTGGATGAAGGTGGCTCTTAGCCCCGCATTATGGCAGCAGGTGTCTGTGTCTGTAATGGACCCAGCAGTGGATTTTATTGTCCCATCTACTGAAGCTGTAAAGCTCTCTGAAGCGTGCAGCACCGTTTCACACTTTCCTTTCCTGTGTGCTGCATACACTGTGTCTTTGGTGCCAAACACATTGGAGCTGGCAAAAACGGGGCATTAGCCACAGAGCTCCCTCTCTCCATGATCCTTCACGGCAGGGAAATGGTTTGAGAAGGGGTAAAAGCAACTGTAACTTGTCCTACTGCCATCAGCAAAACGTCCCAGGCACTGGGACTCGGGGTCCGTAGGCCAGCAGGCACTCCAGAGGAGACATGCCACAGCCTTGGGAAAAAACCCCTGTGTGTGTGAGTGTTGAGGGACAGAAACTGCTGCTGTCAGAGGTCACGCTGGAATGTTTCTGTGTCTGCTAAATGTTTTGCTAAGATACAACGTTGTCAGTGGGGGGAAAAGCAATAGGAAGAGAAACTGTGTGATAGGAAGTAGTAGTTTCAGAATTACAGGGCAAGTTGTGAAGGTATGCTGAAACCTTTAAGGCCGAATGGGCAGTGGAGTTAAACCTGGTCCTCCTGAAATCACTGGGAGACTTGCTAACATTTCTATTGGAGTTCAAAACTTTATCTGTAATGTTTCATGCAGAAAAGGCATACAGGCTACTGATTCTGTTTTAGTGCTGTAGCTGAATCGAATGGTTGGTTCCATGTTAGTGTGCTGCCTTGGTTTAAACTCTTAGCACCTTCTTTTTTTTCAGCCTTCTTCCTCATACATTTCATGAGATGTTGCACTTAAAGAGTGCTAAATTAAAAAAAAAAAAAAGGAAACAAATGTTTAGCTTTTTTCATTGTATGTAGTTGAGCAAGTCTTTCTAAGGCAAGTCCCACATCCTTGTGTCATTGAGTCATGTTTGTTTTATTTTTAAAGAACAATCAGAAAAAATTCTGTGATAGCAAAGCAATTGCATGCCTCTTGAAAAACAGATTTTCTCTACAAACAAATTCTGTTTAGAATACAAATAATGGATAATAATATTTTGAAAAAATATTTTGACAGCACCCTTTTAAAACACTTCAGGAGTGTTTAAATGTTGTAATAGGCAGCTGTCAGGTACATTTACAGTGCTTCTGCCACAAAAGAAACAGTTACTTATCTTTCTTCAGTCTTTTCTTGCTGACGTTTAAATGAAGCTCATGAGCATGATGGAAATGAAGAGTTCTTAAGCTCTGCTTGGGCTGATTTACAGGCTTTGCTCAGAGCCATCACTAAGGAAGAAAGTGCAGCAAAAAAGCACCAATTAAAGTTTAATTGGCACCTCAGATTGTATGAGCAAGGTGTACCATGGCAGAAGTTAAAAATTTCAAAGACCTGATAGGTATTTCTACCTAATACTTCCAGAGTTTGTCTGCTTTCCCTTCTAATGATTTAGGCACCAGGATTTCAGCTGCTTTCCAGAATGATGCTGCTGCTGCTGTTACAATGTACCTCTGTATTACCAGTCTCCAGTTAGACCTGGTAATGGAATAGCTGATGCCAACTCGGAAACTTCCTCACAGGAGCCGTGTTTAAAAAAAACCCAAAAACTGAAATTCCTCTGCTCAGGCCCAGTGATTCCACTGTTTTTTTTTTTGTTGTTGTTGTTGGAGACTGAGGATGGAAAACATTGGAGATCATTTTGGAAATTAATATTCCATTAAAAAAAAAAACCAAAAAACTAAAAAACTCAGCACAAACAAAGCCAACAAAGAAAATAGCAAATAATTCTTTAAAAAATGTGGTTGATTTCCTGCTTAGAAGCTTGGGAGGGTCCTGAGTTCCTCGGGGAACCGTGGTTTAGATTGCAGGTCTTGGGGGTTGTGTTTGCTCAAATGGTTTGCACATTTTAACCCTGACCTGACAGAGAGTTTTAAGTGCTACTACAATCCAATTTACGAATAATGATAAAATTGCAGTACTGTTATGTCTCAGCTCCTCTCTCACAGCCGTAGCCCTTTCCAGACTCATTTGGTGTATTCTGCTCGTGGGACTGCAACTGTTGATCTTCTCACCGAGATAAAGCAACTTGCTGAACTGTTCTGGGTTTGCCCCCAGAACTAAACCATGTTTACTGACACCTCGTGCTGCTGCATAACCGCTACTAATCGCTGTCACAAAAAAAGGCAGTTCTTTCAACAAGAGGTGCCATGGGAAAGGAAGATACACGTGAACAAAATGCAAACAAAAAGGAGCCCTGGGACTTTGTTTGCTCTTCACAATTCACTGCTCAGAGGCAATAGGTGAAGTTGCCACGTTCCAGTGATTCAGAAAACAAACCACAGAATGTTATTGTGAAAGAAGCTCCTGGAATGAGTGCAGCATGTTAAAATGTAACAGGAGGTTTCACCTGCATGGAAAAGGCTTATTTTATCTTCCTGCTCTTTTTATTTTATTCCATTTATTATTACATTTCGCCAGTTTTCCTCACTTGAATTCAGTGGTGTTACATCAGGAGTTCTTTCTCAAGCCTCCACATTGATCTTGGCTCTTCTCCCTAAAGTGAATCAGTAGTGTGTGCAATATTCCAGGGTGATGATTTTTGAGCAAGGATAGGCTGAAGAATGGAAAGTTTCTCCTAACTGTGGAAAGCTTTCCTTTCTTGGATGATGTGCCACAACAGTCCAGCTCACCACTGGAAAGTAGTTAAATGCAGGAGATTTTTATGTGTAAACTAGTAAAAGTTTAAAGATATTAAAAACATTTTCCCCAAATGGCTGTGTGCCAGTGGGAAAAATGTTTAATGAATATTCTAATCTGAAATTTATAACTTTGATGATTCAGGCTGCGAGTGTGTTTTTTTTCCAAAGGATGTTGTAAAGTACCAGAAGTATCTATTGAACTCTGGTCTCTGGGCAGCCCTAAGAGCAATTTTTTTTCGGTTTTATACCAGTAATTTAGGACAGTGGAGTTAAATTGGAGCAAAATGGGTAAAGTAGAAATGAATCATGGTCCTTGTCTCTATGGGAGTAGAGAGACAAGACTGTTATAGAAATGGAAGGCAGAAGTAACCACAGAGAGGAACATTTTACAGCACTGCTGTTTTTTTGGCCTATCCACCAGTTCATGTGAGGCTTGGGGGGATTTCAGGTGAGGTACATAAAAGGATTTCCACAAAAAAACCCTGTGCTCCTTAGAGACTGGTTGCTCTTTAAAATGTACAGAGGGCCCAAGTCATCTTCATCATCAATTTGAAATTTTTCAGAAAAAGCTAAACAGACTGCTTTTTTTATTATCAGTGAGCATTTTTGTAGATTTTGTGACAGAAACTCAGTGTTTCGCTTACTCTGATATCAGCATTTTACATGTCCAAGGCACTGAAACAATTTCCTAAAGTAGCAAATAACCAGTAAACTAAAGCACAGCAGGGGAGGTAAATAATTTTAACACCTAAGTTGGGCTGTCTTATGTCTGCACATAAACATGTGTTTAAAAAAAAAAGAGTAGTGGGAGCCTCAGAGGTATTTGGTTTTGTGGTAGTTTTTGCATTCTGAGTGCTTTTGTGAATATACAACTTATTATAACAGTTTCATCATAGTTTGGATAACAGTGTGGGTCTAATACTTCTGAAATCTTTCTTTTTCCTTTGTCTTTTCACTACTGGAAAATCTGGAAAAAAAAATAATTGATATGTAGGATTGAAAGATCAGGCACTTAAAGATTGCATTATTTCAGCTGCTGGGAATATTTATGTGGTTTTGGTTTATTGTGTGTGTTCTGTATTTTCCACAGCTCTCTTCCTGTTAAACTACAAATGTCACCTTGTTACTCTTTGTTTGCAGTGGAAACAAAAGCAGTTGATGTGCCAGGTAGTGTATAGGTATTGCAGAGTGGCTGAGTTGGGATTATTGGAGCAGGCTTCACTCCTGATATTTCTCATCCAGAACATCCTTTCACCTTGTATGAGTGCTGTTAAAACATGCAGGGTGAAATTTCTTTCTTCCTACACACAGGCAGAGTTGTCATGTGTGCTTTGGGAGAAGTGCTCAGACGTTTGAAAATGCAGCCCCAGTCAATCCAGAAGGCTGTATGAGGGCGTATGGATTGGGTAGTGCTTGTGCACGTGCAGATTCCTGGGGCTTTCAATTGAATAGGAAGATGCTTTTCCTCTGATCTGTGCTAGTTCCTTATCATGTGGGAATTAGAAGTGAAGGCAGTGTCTGAGGCTGCATGAAGGACAATAGGCAAGGAGCGGGTGCCAGAATGATGTCACCCTTCAATGTTTGTAACAACCAGCATAATTGGTCATTTTAAGCCAGCCAGTGAAGTCATTCCTCTTGCCAAGAATTCACAAGCTTACAGCATTAAATTTTATAATGAGTGAAAAACATAAGGCCAGACTTTTTTTTTCTCTCATCATTTTATTCACTTATCAATATGAGCAAATGAGGTAAATGTGCCAGCTACGTGGGTAGAACAGTTTATAAATATAGCAGTAATAATTGCTGGCTAATTGGATCATTCCTTCATTGTTGCCCATTTTATAAATGTCCTAGACTTGGAAGGAGTAGATTTTAATTGGCAAATGTTGGGGGAACTCATCCTCCTTAAAACAGACAAAAAAAAGTTCCTTGACTAATAATCAGGGAAAATGAAGAAATGTAATCTTGTTCTGCTAGACAACTGTATGCTTTTTCTTGTAATTTGGTCTGGCAGTAGGAATTTAAGTGTGGAGTCTTGCTTTGGAAGGGTTCTGGAACCCCTGTTAATAACCTCACGAAATTGGGAACGGTCAGTCTCCAGAGCAAAACATCTGCAGTTCCTGAAAAATATTAGCACTCAGAAATGTTACCTGTTAATAACCTCTCTAGGTGCACCCCTCCTTCCCACCCTTCTCCTCTCTGCTGTGCCATGGGAAGGTAGCTCCTGCCAGCCATGAGGCATTGCTATGTTATGGGTCAGCAGACAGGCTGGTCCAGCTGTTCAGGAAGCACTTCGGTTTGATTGTACACATCTTTCTCTGAAGGCTATTTGTGAGCTAAAAGGCATCACCTTCACCTTCCCAGAAAAAGGAAAAGGCATGTCCTACTGCAGACTCAAAGCGTTCCTGGTTTCCTGCAGGGCCGTAATCTCTGTATAGATTTAGCAGTCCACAACAGGCAATGCATAGTAGAGAAGTTTTGCAAAAGATATTTTTTGTTTCATGCATCTTAACAGTTTTAAAAATCATTTATTAGAATTGTGGCTTTTATGATGCTTTTATTCACCATAATTTGGATGTTTGAATAGCATATGAAAGACACTAATTTTAATGATAAGCATATCTCATTTTCTTTCAGCGAGCGTTAAACAGGAAAAAATTGACTCCAACTGAATTCAGCAATAAGGAAAACTCTGAATCAAGCACTGAGCACGATAAAGAAAACTCCTGTATCAAAACTATACCAAGAAGAGTTAAAATATTTGATGGAGGGCAAGTATTATACTTTGTATTCTAGATATCATTAGGAAGATATTTTTTCCTAGCTTCTAGACTTTGCAGAGATGTTGCTTCCTGATTGATTTATTTTAAACAACAGTTCCCATATTGTGGTCTGTGGATGTTGGTTTATGTTTCCAAGAAAAATGGAAAGTCATCAGTAGCATGGAGCCATGAGAGTTACGAGAAGGGGTAATAAAATAAAGAACAGTAGGCAGTGCGATTCATTTTTTTATCCAAGGAACGAGCATTAATCAGCACTAAGGGCAGCTAGATACAGCCAGAGATGTAAATTCTGTTCCTATGTTTCTCTTACATGATAAATAATACCTATTCTGCAGCAAGGTTGTATAATTGTAGCTGGAGAGGATATAGTCCAGAGGCTAAAGCAGCAGCCTGGGGTGCAGTGTCTGTCTGGCAGCTTGCTGTGGCATACACAGGCTGGAGAACTCTGATTCGAAAAGTGGCGTGGAAATACTTACTGAGAGCCCTCCTCCCTGCACCATAATACTTTAAATCTGTTGCCTGATATGAATAACAGTTGCTTTAGCCACAGTGTTGCACAATGTACAACAACTTATAAATACAATTTTTTAGTAGAATAGTGGCAATGACACCTGTAGGATTTTGTAGCACAATTAGCGTGTATTTTACTATTTCCGTAATTGGTGGTCAGCTGTAGGGCTTTAGTTACTGGTTCCTAGCTTGAATCGAGTCTAGGCTAGCAATTAAACCATTACCAGCTGCTCAGGTAAAACATTGCTGTATCTCTGCTCAGATCCAGATATTGCAGGGACCAGGTCACAAAAGCTAAGCACAACATTTGGCATCCTTGAGTGGAAATATGAAGGGTGTAATTGAATTTGAATGACTTTTTCCATCTAGAGACAGTCTCCATAGGCTGAGTCCAGAGGACATTGAT
Source organism: Pachycephala philippinensis (assembly GCA_013397055.1). Classification (NCBI taxonomy): domain Eukaryota; kingdom Metazoa; phylum Chordata; class Aves; order Passeriformes; genus Pachycephala; species Pachycephala philippinensis. The sequence goes on from VWZT01000762.1 coordinate 29,875, forward strand.
AGGGAATTTTAAAGCTTTCCCATCATCGTAACTAATGTTCCTTTTCTGCATCCAAGGCAGAACCTCAAAGATGCTCTTTTAAAGCTTCCTCCTGATGCTCACACCTGCTTCCAAGAACTGACACCTTTAAAAAGTGTGTTCCTGTGTTGCAAAAAGAAAATTTGAAATCTTTACATGCTTAGTGTCAACAGTACCTTTATTAAAAAGGATGAGCTGCTATTCCTAAACAAGTCTATAACTACCTAGTGAAAAATACAGATATGAATTTAACAAATACATGCAGGAGTGAGCAGAAAAAGAGCATGATTGGTTTCGTCAGTCATTGATTTTCATATAATGTGTTATTTTAAAAATTCTGGTAGATGAGGGTTTCTAGCTGGAATCATTTTCCTGTTACTACTGATTGCCTTACTCTTATGGTACTGTTCCTAGGTACAAGTCAAATGAAGACTATGTGTATGTGAGAGGGAGAGGGAGAGGGAAGTATATCTGTGAGGAATGTGGAATACGTTGCAAGAAGCCCAGCATGCTGAAGAAGCACATTCGCACACATACTGATGTCCGTCCTTACCACTGCAATTACTGCAACTTTTCCTTCAAAACTAAAGGTAAGGCTACTTCACTGAGAATGTTTTTCCCTCTTTTTCTTTCTACTTTAAAGTAGAACTCTTTTCTTCTCACAATTGGCTGTTCATGAGCTAAAGAGGTTGCCTCTCTGTGGAGTTTTATTGTCTAATGCTTCAAATATTTGTAATTTCTTATTTCCTGCTTTTCCTTTGTCTTCCGTATATTTATTCAGATAATGACATCTTCATATGAATGAACTGTCTGGCATGCCACAGTGGGTGAGAAATTGGAGTGGAAGAGGGAAATCATGGGAGTATGATGACAGTTAGGTGAAGACAAGTGAGGTGGTTAGCTGCTCATCCTAGATAGAGATGGGACACAGAATTTTAAGTCCCTTACAGTGTCTTTTGGTGGTAGGAGATGGACATATATTGTACTCGTATTGGCACTCAACCAATTGCTCTAGGAAAGAAATTGGCCTCTAACAAATTACTATCTATATTGAAATTCTTTTTTTTACCCTTGAAGGACAAAGGTCCACTTTCCACTTGACCTTCTAAGACCCATAGTTGGACCTCTACTTTTTAAAGCCTGTTTACACATTTAGATACTTAAATGCATCCTAATTTAAGCAGGCAGTGTATTAAACAATGGTACATCCAGGACTCAAGTGAAACAGACAGGAGAAGTTCACAGCCAAAATACTTTCAGCAAAAAAATTCTAAGCAGTAAACTTTTTCTTGGCTTTAAACTTCGTTCAGGAACAATCTTCCCCCCGCCCAGCTGTAACCTCAGGAACATTTGTGTTTTTAGTGGGTTCGAGACTACTCAGCGGTTGGGTGGAAAACTTCCAAGATAACCCAGTGCTGCACAAAGTGGGATGAATAAGCTTCACATGTGTCAAAACTCATCACTGCATCCTGACAGGCTGGGTCATCATATTGCCTTTACAATGAAATGCTGGAGTGCAAACCCAGTAAATTCTGGTCATGGTTTTTGCAGAGGAGGGGTGCTGGCCAAGTCTGAGTAATTAAGTTCTGCCCCTGTAAAGTTCTCCCTGGTTACAGCGGTAGCAGACACTTGTATTCACATCCTCTTCTGCATTTGCCGTGCCTGGCTCTTGCCATTAGTGCTGGCAGAGTCAGGTCACACAGCTGGGTGTTTGATGTTTGATAAGCCACCCTTCGTGACAGGACAGTGTAGCCAGCAGCTTCATGGAATGTGCAAAACTGGAAAATGTGCCATTTGTGAGTCAATATATTCACAACAATTATTTCAACATTTGGGATCAGTTACCATCTTCATTTCAAAGCAGCAATAAAGTACTCCACAGAAGAGTCACCATTACACTGTAATTTCTCCTATTTAAATACCTCAAAGAAACATTTTTTGAGAAATATAAAGTGGGCAGTTACTTCTAGTAACGTGCATTTCATAAATATCATCATTTACAGATCTGAGCCACTCTTAGCCATTTCTTGATGATATTTACCATATTTTTTTTTAAAGGAGAAGGGGAGAGCAGCCTGTGGGGCCTCTCAGCTACACATTTACTTTTGAGATTCAGATCAAGTATGTTCGTACTCTGATTTTGAATAAAATTAACATGTTTGCTTAAGTTGGCATTGAAAATGTTTACACAAAAAATAGAATTTGTCAAATATTGAAAGAGCTGCAAGATACGAACTTCGGTTTCATGTGGTAGTTTTCTGTCAACATGACTTTGAAGACTGAATCACCCCTTTTTATACTTTGCCATAATCAAAGGAGGGATCTCTTACACTGCTACAAAATACATCATCATCTAGAATTTCCATCCTCTTCTATTTTATCTCAATAAAAAACTTCCTGAAATGTAGACATCTAGCTGGTAGCATTTGGGACGGTGAATCTGCCACAGCCCTTGACATCTTACACTGAGGGACAGGGTTCTAGCAAGTGTGAAATCAAATTACACGGTTGTTATAAATGTACCTGAAGAAGAGATGGACATGTTGAGTGTATATTTGTAGACATTTGTGTACTCGCAGAGCAGATAATTCTTTTAAAATTCTTTTCTTAAGGAAATTTAACAAAGCATATGAAGTCAAAGGCACATAGCAAGAAGTGCATGGATTTGGGAGTCTCAGTAGGCTTAATAGATGACCAGGATGGAGAAGAAGAATTTGGTAAGAAATTGAAGTCTTCTCTCTTTACTGTATTATTGTGTCCATTTTGTCATCCCAGCTTCTTACCCTTTCTTTTCCAAAGCTTTTTAATTCTTGTACAGGAAAAAGATACAGAGATAAAAATCCTAAGAGCTAGTCCAAGGGAGCCAGAAACACTGGAAAAACTTTCACTGAAAGAAATGACAAGCATATGCTAAGGATAAATTGCTGTTGAATTTTTCACGAAGTGTTATGCAGTTTAACTTTATCACTTTCACAGATAAATATGACAAGATTGAAAATACCAGAAAAACAGCTGTTTGCCTAGAAAAAATGCAGTCAAGTGTAGTGCTTCTTTGAAAATAGTTGTGCATGAAGTGGTCCAAGTTTTGGGATGCATATTTCATAGAAATTATATCACTGACATGCCACACAAATCACAAATATGTTGCTGAGTGCTTTGCAAGGAGGTTAATCATCTTCCAGCACAGAGTTCTGTCCTCCTTCACAAATAATTGGGATAAAACTGCAGATAGAAAACATACAGAAATTAAAAACGTTATTCATCCTGGCCTGTTCTACCTCTTCATTAGTGATAAGAATGTTTTCAAAATGAACGTATTTGCTAATAATTGGAATTCTGCACTTCCCACATCCCAAGAAGATTCTGCTGAACAGGAGATGAGATCAAGGACAGTCAAAGAGGGCCAAACCAGGTTTATGAGTGACTTGCTCAGCATGATAAGAAAGCTGTGCCTGCACCAGACCCAGTGAGATGGAGAACAGGATTGTGCATTAGGACTGTTCGGGATCTCGGCATGTCTCAGTGCAGTGATGGCATCTTTTCCTTCCTCACATTCCTCTATGGGGAGATGAGTCGTGTTGCCTTGCCTTGGTGTATTTTTCTCCCTCCAGTGGAATAGTTTGTTAGATTGTGGATGAGGCTTGGAGAAAAGAAAGCAGTGGGGGTCTTTTTAAACAGTAAGGGGAAAGAAAGATGAATACACTTGCTCCCATATGACAACCACTGGCAGAATAAGCGAATCATCTTGAATCTAATTCTAAATAATTCTGGGAATATGACTCAGCTGCTGTGATTCAGTAGTGCACTAGGTAGAAAGAAACCTGCATTTTTCCCTTTTTTGGCCTTCTTCAATATACTCCTTTTTTGTAAGTAAAAAACATATCTCCCATCACAATTTGAGGTACCAGATAAATAACACAAGATAAGCAGCAGGGCAAATTACTGTCTTTTTCTGACATGGAAACAATTTTTATTAATATTTTCAGTCTTCACATGACAGAGAAATTGTCACTTTTTTGAGCAATGTTCTGTAGCATTTGACATTTTTGTGAGTTTCATAAACTACAGCTGAAGAGATATTTCCATTTACTAGGGACTGAAAACATTTTATTGATTGATAAATTGATATTCCAAATTGTATGCATTTAAAATTGCATTTGTGGTTATAATGCAATGGGAAATGTTTCAAATGTTAACTGAATTTTCAGTAACAGGGGGTCAAAGGAAGCCACTTCAAACATTTGTTGAAAGAATGCTTTCCTTTGACTTCAAGACTATTCAATCGAGAAGGAGAGAGGCTTTCCCTTTTTACATATCATGTACAGGCATGTTTAACCATAGTGTAAATATATAATATATTCCCTGAAAAATGTTCTTTGCTCAGCACAGTAATTACTTAATAAATGAAATACTCTGCTTCGGAAAAAAAAGTGCAGACATTCTACAGGATTTACTACATAATCCTTGAAATTCTTCATGGAATTTAATTTTATGCCTGCAATGCCCTTTTTTTTTTTTCCCCCAAAATAGAGAAGGTAGCACTTCTTTCTTTAACTGGAACCCCAAACCAAAAAACAACTTAGTGATAAAATCCCTGCCTTCTCCAAAGGATCTGGCTCAGGTGCCCATAGCAAAACCAGCTGTGCAGCACAAAGCTCAGCTCTAGAGACCTACCCAAGAGGCAGGGTACTTAAACCCCTGATAAAGCTGATTTGCTGCAGGCAAACCAGTCCGGCCTCTCCAGTTGCTGCAGAGCACAGGACATTTACAATTATCCACAGAAATTCAGCGAGCAACCGTACACTTCAAAAATGTGATTTCATCTGTTTGCTCACCTGGCCAGCCATGAAGGTTTTTCTCATGATAATTCAGAATCTTGCTTGTCAGCCTATTTTTAAGGCAGAATCAGGAGGGGTGAAAAAGTGTGATGTATTTGCATACGTGTTTTTTTAAGTGTGCTTCAGTTGCCCTCTCTGAAATCCTGAACATGCTAATTTTAGGCAGCATTTGAATCAGCTTCAACCACCCCTTTGGCTGCCCTTTCCCCAGGGCAGTGCAGCAGAGCTCTCACTGGGGCCAGCACCCCTCGTGCCAGGTCTGGGCTCCAGGGACAGCCCTGCCAGCAGCACGTCACCTGCAAAGGACAGCGTGATGGGCCGTGGGTTTTGAGCTGCACTTGTGGTGTTACATCTTTGGCCCTTCCACCCCTCCTCCCCCTGGAGGTTGCTGGCATGGTTGTGCCACATATCCTTCAGGTGTTTTAAAAAGCAGCATCTTTAAACGCTTAAATTTTTGGGGTTTGGTTGTTAAAAATGTTCTGTCTCTTAGACAGTGGTGCCTACTCCCGTCGCTTTCCTCTTTCCTCAGCTGGAAGGCAACATGAGAAGCAGTAGAGAAGGGTGCAGAAAATCTGATAAATAATTATGACCTCAGAAAAAAAAATTCTTCCTGAAGACTGTGTGAAATTAGCCTGTTTCGTGACCTGTAGAATGTCTGTCTGTCTATCTGTCTGTCTCCACCTAATTCATTATCTGAACGTTTGGAATACTGATTATTCTTATGGCAATAGAAATGTCTGCACCTTTGCTTCATACAACTAAGCTGTATGTCTTCCACTAGAATTCCATTTTGAATTAGAGAATTTACCCAGAAATTAAGAAAGCCACCAACCTTTTATTCATGAAGGAATTTTCTGGTTCCAGTTTTTTGTAGTTTTTTTTAAAGGCTGGGCAATCACAATTATTTGAATATACAATTTTTTAGATTCAGATGAGAAGCCAGCTATGATGGACAGCAGTACAGATTAAATGGATGCAAACTGAACCAGGAGTGCAAACTTGTGCACAATCCTGAGCACAGACAGACACACACACACACACACAGAGTCTGTTTTTTCAGTAATCTGAGAAGATGAAATTTGTTGTGCTGTAGTGTCTCAGGAAAAAAGAAAGATGCTCTCTAGCTGTCTGAGACTGTATGTGATCAGAGCTTTTAACATAGCATTCTTTGTATTTGGACTTGTCATCATTTGGGTATTAGTAAATACTTTCTGGCCTGGGTTTTTGTATTCAAAACCATTCCCTCATCCATTTATCTTTCATCTTCTGCTCTGTGGAATGTTCTTGTCACCAAAATACAGGGTTACAATGTGAGGAATGTTAATATCTGAATTAAATTGTCAGGGGAGGTGAACTGTTTAGTGTGACAGACTGCAACTGGGGATATCCTCTTTGGCCATGCTGACACATTTTTCTATCCAGTCTCGAAAACAACAATAATTTGTGTTCAAATTAAAACAGTTACAAACTTTAAACTTATAATAAGCTAACGTATGAATGGTATGGTATATCTGAGTAAAATTGCACAAGAGAATTCCTTAATAATGAAATCAGTAGATGGGCAGAACATTTAAGTGGTTTCTGTGCAGAAATTTTATCTCAAAATATTCATTAGAGGTAAAAAGACCTAATTGTAGTTTCAGATACATATTTATAGATATCTGCACACACACATATTGAAATAACACTTTCATTTTCTGCAGTCTTATTACCGTGGTTCTAAGTTAATTAGCTATACATTACTTACAGTAGATTTTAAGTGAGTTTGAATGGCTCTTCATTAGCTTAATCATGACTCAGTCTGTGTTTTCACTGAATCTACATTTAAGAAGTGAAAACAAATGAAAATCTTTGCAATAATATCCCTCTTTTACAAAGAGAATGGAAGGCTGGTTCTGTATAGCTTACAATAATTATTTTTAAATTTTTTTTGTTAATATCAGTGTCATTCTTCAACTAGATGTACGTTAGGCATGCTGAAGCCCTACACCCACAGCCTGACATTAGACTACCTACTGCTAGGTTTGATTTACGATATATGAGTTACTTGAAGGTTTAGGTGTAAATAATCTCTTTAAGCAGAAGTTACTCTTACTCTTTGGTTAGTTTCACTTCATTACTTTCTGTGGTCTTCGGAATGAAAGTCAAAAGCTCACAGATTTTCTTGTTCTCGTTTTCGGGAAGCCCTAGTGATCACCAATCTGAATTTAACCCAGTAGATGTCACTGTGAGTCCTGTTAGAAGGTGATGAGCAGTGGACAGTAGCTGAACCAAGACTGAAATCAGCCTTAAAATAATTAAAGCCTTGAACTTTAGACTTTAGAATGACAGGAGGACAGCAGGGTTGGGTACAGATGCTAACATTGTTTAACCATACCGTGTTTACTTCTCTTAAAATTTGTGTAGATGGTTGTGGAATGATCTATTGCAACTCTAATACAATGGATGAAAGGCAAGTCTAAGTTGTAATTGTTTAGAAGAACACAGTGAATTGATGACATACAGACCTCACTTTCAATTTATGATCATATAATGACATGCTGAAAAATGCTTCTGCCTTTCTTTCCATGGTCTACATTTTTTCTTGAGTTTGATGGAGAATATAGAACAGATGTGTTATTTTTAAATGCTTTTATGAAAATGCTAATCCATAACTGAAGATACTTCCAGAACTTGAGACAATAAACACTGCTTTGTATTATTCAGGTGCTAAAAGACAGTAAATGTAATAAATTTAAACTTACATGCTAATAGATAGTGAATAGATACTTAGTAAGCTGTGTCTTTAATCTGCATAAGTAGAGCTAATGGCAGTCATATAGTTATCTACATAAATGCACATTTGCTTAGGAATCTGTAAAACTGAGCAGTCCGGACTTGTATTTTCAAACCATTCTTGTCTTCCTGCCACTGAAAGAATGAAAATGAACATTTTGCTCTTTATGTGACAATCTACTTAAATATGATTAATTATAACTAAATGTGACTAAGTTATAAGCTGTTGAACTTTATCATTGGATTTGGTAGAAGTTGCTAAGTCTGTAGCAGCTCCCCGGTAAGTCAGGTCATGTGGCAATGATACTGCAATTAAAATTAAAAGCTGTAAGTTGAAGTTCTGAAGAACCTTTGTTTTCAGTACTTTGCAGTATGATGATAATTGGATGGCTGTTGTTAAAACCATGTACAGTAAGGACTCCTATAGGAAAAACTTCTAATAAAATGAAAAATATCAAAGTACATAGGGAGACATATTTCAATTACCTAATTCATAGCATCCCAGCTGGAAAAAGCAGTACGTGAACTTACCAGCCCCAGGCACTTCACAAATGGACATATTAGGATGCCGATAATTCCAGCTAAAGCTATTGTGCTAAAGAACTGGGAGTTTTTTCTTTTCTGCTCTGGGGTGCAATGTCAGTATAACAGCTCAACACCAACACCACAAACACAGTAGGCAGCTGACCAAGTGAGGACTGACAGCAAAATAAATGAAGGACTGAGGTGTTTTTACCTATGATTTGTATTCACTACACAGGATTAAAGATTCAGTTTTCTTAAAAATAATTGTAGCTGGCATGTGAGCAAAATCTCCAATCAAAAGTTTTGTCCATGTTTCTAGTAAGCCTTTATTTCCAGCTGTTCCTAATTTCTGCAGAGTTCAGGTCTGTAAAATTCACTTTCTCCTGTGAAGTCCAGGAAGAAGAAAGAGTCTTTCTAAGGGTTTAAAAGAAAAGATTCCAGCAGCTGACAGAGGATGACAGGCATTACCTACTCTTCCAAAAAGACTCTTTGTAAAAAATTGAGGCTGTCTTGAACAGTCTGTCTGTTAAAATGGTGAGAGTTGAGTTACAAATTTAAAAAGTAGCTTTCATAAGCCTTCACTTAATAGTGTGAAACTTTTTTCCTGTTTTCTTTTTTAAAAAAGAAACTGTGAACTTTCATGCCAAAAGCCATTTCTCCATATGTTAGGAGCCTTTAAATTTATGACACATCCTTCAATTCAAAAATACCGCACACCATTTTACAACCTGGTACAAAGTTAAACACAGAAGTTATTTTGTTCCCTCTGGAAATTGAGTCAGTTCTAGTTACATGTGTGTGTATCTATATTTATATATATGTATCAGCTACATAAGCATATGGTTATAATTGTACATAGTTCAAGATAGAAAGCGAAGAATTAATTTTTCCCCAATTAAAACTGCCAGGGAACTTTAGTAGGCAGTGTACAATTACCAGAATGGATTGGGGCCAATACTACTTTGTTAAAAAGACACCACTTGGAAGAGAGTCTTCCATTGCAAGTGGTCACAGCCTCAGCCCGATGCCTCCTTTAGAGGAGACCCATAACCTGCCTGGGTCTTCTATGGCTTAAAACTCCAGCAATCGGGTCTTCTTGTAACTCCATAGTGATGCTTAATGGGATCACTGTTTGGAAAAGCTTGGGCACCTCTTGTTTCAGCAAACATGCATGCAGGTATAAAAGCCAGAGCAAAGCATTCATTCGTGCATTGCCAGAACAAGCGGGTCAGGAATTTTTGGGTTTTTTTCTCATCTGATGTTGCAAAGTGGTGTGGGAGTAAGGGAACCACATTCATCGCTGTCACCTCGCCTACACTGCAGGCTCTGGTTCCAGGTAACCACACTCAAATAGAAGCTGGCAAATGCACAAAGGGTGGAGGTAAACAGGGAAACAATAGAGGGAAATGATATCCCATGGAGTCCTGCATGTAAGGAATTTGTGTTCCACACACAGTTTCCCTTTCTCTTTCCATGGCTTTATTGTAGAAAGCTGGGATGTATGCAGAAAATTCCTACATAAGCAGCATTTGCTAGTAAATCCGGTCGCATTTTTAAGTGCTGATTTGAAAGAAGATAGTTTCTTTTTGTAAATCAGGGCATTGTTTGCACATATGTTTTCCTTGCTTTACAAATGTGACAAGTCAGTCTAATCACTTCAGGTAGTTCTCTTGCCAGTAGAAACAATCATTTGTGATTGACATCAGCTTTCATAGAAAATGTGATTCATGTGGAGAGAGGGAGAAAAAAGCCAAAAATAAGTAGGATTTCATAGCGAATAGTTATGTGATGTTGGTAAAGAGACTGAATTTAAGAGGGAGTTGAGAGTGAATTCCAAGACTTTGCAATGCCCCCTGCGTTATTTAAAGAGTTGCAGGAAACCTGTGGGTCACCCTTTAGATGTGACACAGTCTTCAATATCTGTTACAGAGGTGTTGAGGGAATCACAAAATCACAGAATATTCTGAGTTGGAAGTGACCCACAAGGATCATTGAAGTCCAGCTCCTAGCCCTGCACAACACCATCCCCAACAGTCTCACCATGCGCCTGAGAGCATTGTCCAAACATTTCTTGCACTCTGTCAGGCTTGGTGCTGTGATCACTGCCCTGGGGAGTCTGTTCCAGTGCCCAACCACCCTCTGGGTGAAGAACCTTATTCTGATATCCAACCTAAACATTCCCTGAGACAACTTCAGGTCATTCCTCCGTGTCCTGTCACAGGTCACCACAGGGAAGAGCTCAGTGCCTGCCCCTCCTCTTCCCCTCACGAGGAAGTTGCAGACTGCAATGAAGTCTCCCCTCAGCCTCCTCCAGGCTGAACAGACCAAGTGCCCTCAGCCGCTCCTCATCCGGCTTCCCCTCAAGGCCCTTCACCATCTTTGTTGCCCTCCTTTGGACTAATGTCCATATTCTCATATTGTGGCACCCAAAGCTGCCCCCAGCACTCCAGGTGAGGCCGCCCCAGTGCAGAGCAGAGGGGACAATCCCCTCCCTTGCCCGGCTGGCGATGCTGTGCCTGATGCCCCCCAGGACACGGCTGCCCCTCCTGGCTGCCAGGGCACTGCTGACTCATGTTTAACTTGACATTGACCAGGACGCCAAGGTGCCTTTCCATGGGGCTCCTTTCCAACCTCTCATTCCCCAGTCTGTACATCCAGGGTTGTCCCATCCCAGGTGCAGAATCCAGCACTTTCACTTGTTGATCTTTCCTGTTGGTTATTGCCCATCTCTAATTTGTCACAGTCTCTCAGCAGGGCCTCTCTGCCTTCGAGGGAGTCAGCAGCTCCTCTCAGTTTTGTATCGTCTGTAAACTTGCTCAGTGTCCCTTCCAGTCCTGCATCCAAGTCATTTATGAAGATGTTGAAGAGCACAGAGTCGAGGATGGAGCCCTGTGGAACCCCACTAGTGACAGGTCCCCAGTCTGATGTCACCCCATTCACTGTAACCCTTCGTGCCCGACCCGTGAGCCATTTGTTCACCCCCCAGATGATGTGTTGTTTACCCAGCTGTGTGCCAGACAGTTTGTCCAGCAGGATCCTGTGAGAGACACTGTCAAAAGCTTTACTGAAATCCAGAAAGGTTACATCAGCTGGCTTCCCTTGGTCCCCTGGGTGGGTTACCTTGCCATACAAGGAAATCAGGTTTGATAAGCAGGACTTTCCCCTCATGAAGCCGTGCTGGCTGTGACTGATGGCTGTGCTGTCCTCCAGGTGTTTTTCAATACCTCCCAGAATAATCCTCTCCATAACTTTACTAGGCACAGAAATGAGACTGACTGGTCTGTAGTTTCTGGGGTCCACTTTTTTGTCCTTCTTGGAAACTGGGACAACATTAGCCACATTCCAGTCAGCTAGGACCTCTCTAGATTCCCAAGACTGCTCAAAAATCATGGAGAGAGGCCTTGTGATGACATCAGCAGCTCTTTAAGTATTCTCAGATGAATCCCATCAGACCCCATAGACTTCAGGGATCCAGCTGGAGCAGCAGTTCCCACACAACTTCAGAGTCAGCTGGGAGTTTATCATTCTCACAGCCATGGTCATCCAGCTCGAGACACTGGGACCCCCCTGGCCTGTCATTGATATTGAAGACAGAGGTAGTTGTTTCCATTCAGAAATCAAACATGTGTAGATGTTCTAACATTTTAGATATGTTTTCTTTGCAAGTTACTGATGAAGAAACACTGTTTATGTGAATAATAGAAATGACAGAATTATAGAGAAAAAAATACCAAAAGCATTTAGTCAGTCCACGTGTTATTGTTAATACCTTTAACAATCCTACTTGCCATAATTTTGGAATGGAAGTTAATGAATTAATTTTTCCACTAAAATGTATTTTCTATTTTGAACAGCTTTGTCTGTGGATAAGAATTACAAATTAAGACTGTTTAAAATTCTGATAAATATTTTTGTTAGGATCATTCCAATGACCTGGAGGATTTGGGGTATTTTTAAAATCATGTCTGACATGTTCACATCTGCTGTAGTAAATGTAGGAAATCTAGTTTCCATATTTAGTTAATGTACAAATCACTGTGTAGGCAAAGAGAGGAAAAGTCATTACAGAGGGATTTTTTCAAAGAAGCTATTAGTTCCTAATTGTGTTGCTCATTTGAAACAATAAAGGCTTATGATGGTGGGTAACTTACTGAGAGGTAGCTCAATTAAACCCATTTATTTTATCTGGAGTTCAAAATGCTTGTTTTGGTTTTCTTAACATAGCAGCCTAAAGTATAGGCAGTATATTCAAGTTCTTTTAAGGGTCTGATTTTTTTCAGAATTGTTCATTTTGATGGTAAGTTGCTGTGTAGATTTCCCTAGAACAGCATCTCTGAGATTTTATCTAACCAGACATCATTGGCTTTACAGAGCCAAATAATTTTTATGCTGATATGTTTTTTTGGACAGCTCAAGAGACAGACCTTTAATCAAATACAAAATATTAATGTATTCAAAGCATTTTGTCTTTTATAAAATATGATCCCAGACAGCCTGGCTTGGAATCAGACACAGCAGATGGGATTTTCTGTTGCTTTACTAAAGACGACTCTTTTTTCCAAGTTAGATACAAAAGAAGGTGAAAAGCTATGGTAGAACTGTATTTTGTAGAGAAATTTACCCCTAGACAGCAGTTTGGCTTTAAGACTTGACGTTAGGAGGGCTTCTTTATGCAAACAAAGATTCGTAGGTAAGTTTTGATACGATTAGGGCTTTCTTGGCTCCTAGGACATCTTGGGTGATTTTTTTAATAAACCTTTCAAAACATTAGTGAAGTGAAGAAATCTGGTAAGGTCTAATTTTGGTCTCTTTTGCCTGTTAACGAGACAGATTCTTGACTAACAGCCTCCAGTCTTCCTGTTTGCATCCTTCAAAAACCTTTGCAGCCATGATTCATATTAGGTACAAGGACACCCACTTATGAGTCAGAACCAGCTAGAGAATATCCCACTGCTAAGGTTGACAGACCATCTCCACATGTCAGCACTGGGAACCTAATGAACCAGGATTCTGCTCACTGCTCCCCGAAGGAAGAGTGAAGGGTGACTTTGAGCAAATGGTTACAAATGGTATGAAAGAAAACGGCCAAATCCAGAAGGTTAAAAACAACACGGAAGCAGATGAAAGATTATGTAGCTGTATAGTTAAATATGTAAGCTGGAAAATAAAAACAAAAATTTAAACCTTCCCTATTGCTTTGATGCAGTGGGGTATGACTGGAAAATACATGTGCCATGTGGTTTTTTGGTGGTTTTAGTTGTTCTCTCCTGCTTCCTTCTCAATCAGTCTAGGGCCTTCATTGTCTTACCTTCTACTTCCCACTTTTGCAGGTGAGAAGCAAAGATTTGGCTATGACCGGTCAGGATATGATGTGGAGGAGTCTGATGGTGGAGATGAAGATGAAAATGACAATGAGGATGATGATGAAGACAGCCAGGCTGAGTCAGTGCTATCCACAACGCCCTCGGTGACGGCCAGCCCCCAGCACCACCCCTCTCGCCATGGCCTGCAGGATGCCGCCAGCACCGATGACGACATCAGGCTTCCAGACTGCTTTACTGGGGCTCACACGGACTCCATGGATGGTCTCCCAAAAGCTCTGCTGACCAAGATGACTGTCCTTAGCACGGTGCAGTCAGTCAGCAGGACCTCCAGGTCGCCAGCAGAATCCACCCATCAGGAAGCACACGAGGACAAAGCCCAGGAGAGAGGAGTGGGTCCCTGCAGTGCTGGTGCGGCACTGACGGACATTGCTCCTGCATCTCCAGGTCGCCAGATGTCTGTGGATTACCCTGATCCAGAAACAGCCTTGGGCCACTCCTTAATATCGACTGCAGCTCTTACAAAGGTAGGAGTGTGGAACTCCAGGGAGAGAGTGGGATTTTAATTCCTCCTTCCAAAAAGATCTTTTTGGAGACTGTTTTCAAAGATCAAAATGTTTGTCTTTCCCTTTCTTAGAATTCTTGGTGATGAGTCTTTCGGAAGAGTTAAAATTAATCAAAGCACAAATATGTAGGACGCTAGAAACAAGGACGTTGTGGAAGCAATGCTTTTCAAATTCTTTAATTTGATTGTATTCTTCCTAAATGGATTAATTGTAATACGGTTATTTCAGCTGATGTTTGGAGCTGGTAGATTGTATTGCAAATCAGAAGGAAATAACAAATATGTGGAATGAACATATGGTGGTGGTTATGAAGTTTTCAGGGGAAAGTGATAGAATTCAGCAATCATTTCACTCTGAAATATGATGATACAATCACTGGTAATTCCAAAGGGAAATTAATCTAGTCCCAAAGTTTTTTGCCTTGTCACTAAAAAAAAATGATGCAATTGCTTATCTATCCTCCAAATATGCTTAATAGTAGAATCAGAAAGAGCACCAGATGTTCAGCTGGAGACTAGGAGATTGCCGTTGCACAATAACAAAAGGAGAGATGAACACAGGACTGAGACCTGAGTTCCCAGTGTTCTCAGCTTTTCTCCAAGCTGAAAGAAGATTTTAATCAGAAAAGGATGAATTTTGCCCATGCACGTGCTAGACACATGGCTTTTCAAAGCAGTGTGCAGAAAGATGAGGTCACTCTGTGTGCAGGGATGTGGGAGCGTTCAGTAATTTTGGCAACTGTTGTCTTTAAAATTGTGCCCATGAAATCATAGAGGGAAGTGGCAGGTGTTGAGCCTTTTTCTGTTCAGTAGTGGCTTTAATGGACTGTGATGGGGACAGTATAAGTCACTTACCCAACTGACCCTAAAGATATCTTTTGGTAGTTTTGAATTCTTACTACAGACCATGAAGGCATTTGAGCTTTTTGGAGTATTGCTCAGAAAAATAAGATACAAAATAGTTTAATTAAAGGTATAATCAAAGCACTGCCTTCTCCATGATGAATGCAATATTTAGAAATATTATATAGTACCATATAATCATTTAGATAGGAAGAAAATCTTGAGATCATCAAGCCCAAGCATAAACCTAACTTTGCATGCAGTTATAGAAAAAAAGTAGCAGAAAATTTTCAAAAGCATAAATAATAAAAATTTCAATCTGTTTTAAGTACGTAGTGGCTTGGTTTTCTCTTTGAAAATTTACGCTACTGGATTTATGTTTTTACAAAGTTTAAGACAGCAAACTGTTGACAAGGAGAAACAGTAAAAACTATTGCTGCATTGCATTGTTTGACACAGGTTCATCCCTGCTTGTAAGAACTATGAGTTCATGTGGCAAATGGAAATTGGAACGAGTTTGCAGTGTGATAGAGAATAAGATGAGATGATCTCTGATCACTGAATATACCTACCATAAAATGGGTAGGGTGTTACTATTTGGAGTTTAGGTTCCAGTGTTGCCAATGGATACCAGAAGGACATTTGACTGAGTTTACTCCCTCATTAAATAGAACCACTGAAGCCTCAAGTAAATATTGATGCCATTAAAAATGTTGAACAGTGCTCATTTATATAGCTCTAATAATTGTCTACATTAATATATTAAAAAGAAAAAAAGAAAGCATGTAAGTAATACAAGGCAGTAATTCCTTTCCAGATTTTCTTTTCCTTTCCTGGACCAAAAGAAGTGTCAGCCTTGTGTCTCCAGTGATTAATCTACAGTCTATTCCTATTGTGAATGGCTGTGGATCCCAGTTCTTGCAATCGAGACAAGGAGTCAGCACAACTCAGGAAGGCTGTTGTACGTTCCTTCAAAAGCATCCATACCAGTTTATCAGGATTTCTTGTGAGGTGTCAGTTCTCAGAAAGATGTTGGCTTCTTTCTCCCACCCATCTTCTCATTTAGACAGGTCAGCACTGCATAGCCAGTTAATAATATTCTCCCTTTGCCAATACATCTTCTACCAGCAGATTTCAAAAGCATTTCTGTCTGTTTTTCAGTTTTGTGCCTGCTCTAGAGAATTTTTGAGAGTTAGGACTGTATAAACTAAGTAAGGTTGCACCAGTGCGTGTGTGATGAACGTGCCTAAAACGAAGAGATAACCGTGAGATTGCAATTGCACTTTCAGACTACTCGTTTTAGGAGGTTCTAGGAAAGGAGTTGCAAGCCTTGGTCAGTAACAGGCTGGAGGAGAAGAAAAGGGAGGATAGAAATAGGATTATAAATCCATGTGTGTGCACTGAATAAATCACAGTGAGCTGAGGCAGCAATGGGATGTGGGTCCCACGTCTCACTCCAGTATCCACCCTTCACCTCCACCTCTGCAGGAGCTGTAGTTGTCAGCCATCTCTTGTCATTGCGTACCCTGTCTGCCACATTAGAAGCACCTATGACAAATGTGCCATGATGCTGCCTCTGCCTGCCAGAGGCTGTAATGCCTTCAGGAGAGGAACTTGGTGCATCAAAAATGCCAGCTTTATGCTTATTTAACCTTCTCGCCTGAGGTGATTTCCACATAGAATAGTTCTCCAAAGCCTTCTCACCACTTAAAACACACATGCAAAAGGTATTCAGCAATGTTTTTGAGCATTAGTGTTTGAGAGAAATTAAGCAAGGGTAATTAGGAGAGGAAAATTCAATT
This sequence comes from Pachycephala philippinensis, assembly GCA_013397055.1. Taxonomy (NCBI): domain Eukaryota; kingdom Metazoa; phylum Chordata; class Aves; order Passeriformes; genus Pachycephala; species Pachycephala philippinensis. Next base: position 46,562 of record VWZT01000762.1, read on the forward strand.
AGTGGGTGAGGAAGGAGGTGGAAAAAGAAAGGAAGGAAATCAGTTCATCGTTCAAGCTGAGCACTATATACTATGAACCATTTTGTTGTTGTTCTTTCTTAGAAGGGGGCGTGGGAAGCACTCCCAGCTCCCTTGTGTTTTCATGTCACTGAAGGGCAGCAGCGGCTGCCACATTAACACACCTGTGTTGTTCTCTCCCAGAGCACACCCTCCACCAGCTCCCCGTCCTCGCCGGCAGACCACAGCATGCAGACGACAGCGCCGTCACCCTACACCGAAATCCCGGAGGAGAAGCTGGCTGCCGAGCCGAGGGCTCCCCTGACTCACCTCTTCAGCCACCTGCCCCTGCACTCGCAGCGGCAAGCCAAGGCTCCCTACGGCATGGTGCCGGTCGGGGGCATCCAGGTGGTCCCTGCCGGCCTGGCCACCTACTCCACCTTTGTTCCCATCCAGGCAGGGCCGGTGCAGCTCACTATCCCAGCTGTGAGCGTCATTCACAGAACTACCAGCACCCTTGGTGAGACAGGCGGCACGGCTGCTGGCACCACCACGAATCCCGTGGGAGTCGCCGAGGTGAACAGCGTGGTGCCGTGCATTCCCATCGGCCAGGTGAGCGTGCCGGGCATTCAGGGGCTCGGCACGCCCAACCTGCAGCCTCTGCCGCCGCTGGGCATGGAGACAGTGAACATCCTGGGCCTGGCGAACACCAACATCGCCCCACAGATGCGCCCTCCGGGAATTACGCTCAACGCCGTGGGCCTCCAGGTGCTGACGGCTGGTGCGGCCCCGCAGGGCACCCCCAGCCCGCAGGGACACCTTCCCGGCCTGCAGATCCTCAACATCACCCTGCCGACCCTCATCCCTTCCGTCAGCCCCGCCAGCGCCGAGGGGCATGCAGCCTCCGAGGCACCCACCGCAGGCTCCAAAGCTGGCGAGGTCCAGCTGGAGCCAGCTCCTGTCGGCTTCCCTGCGGCCGAGGCTGGCCAGGCCAGCCGGGATGCTTCTCCTCAGGTGGTGTCTGGCGGCCAGCGGTACGGTGGGAAGAGCCATCCCGAGCCCACCCCACTGAACAACCCCGTTGGTCCTGGGAAAGCTGATCCTGAAAAGACTGACCTCACGAACCCCAGCAAGCCAAAGCGTGACCTCCCTGCCCTCCAGGTGAAGAGGGCTGCCCCGGCAGAGCCCCACTCCAAGGTGAATCCCAACACATTAACCAAGTCCCCAGTCCACCGAACTGTCACCCCGGACAGACAGGTACCCAGGCCAGCCGCCCCGCCCCGGCGGCAAAACACGGTGCAGTTTAGCGATGGCAGCAGTGACGATGAGGATAGACTTGTAATAGCAACCTAGTTTTTGTTTTTCATTGTGTTTTTGTTTTTAGGGTTTTTTGGGTTTTTTTAATAACACTTGCAGGTTTCTTTGCAAACCTTCCTTTCCTTAAAGCACATTTTTCTGACACAAACCCATTACTAATCTTCGTGCAATCATGAACTCTTGACCAATAATTGTTGTTTCTTGTCAGCTCCAGCCATTTTTGTACATGTTGTATAGACGATTGTGCCTTTTGGAGTTTTATGTTTAGAAACCTGTACAGATTGTTGAATATATATATATAAAATATGTATATTAAAACCAGGTAGTTGCTTGTGTTTAGTAAGTAAACATCCTATGTCAGATAAATAAAGGATTAAATTATATGTTGCACTGTTAAATGTAAATTTTTATGGCTGTGGGACAAAGTTTCTGTGTACAGATCTAGTATGTAAAACTCCATATTTATTGTATCCATATTAGTCTTGGAAAAGGGTCTGTCCATCTTTCTTGTGTAAGACAGTAGCTTTACACTTCAAAGAGAAATACAGTATCTGTGTTACGAAATATTACAGTAAAATTTTGTTTACTGACTTTACCATTGCTTATGTTGTGCCTTCTTGATGCAGCCTGATAGTTGGAGAGGTGCTTGACTCATTCCTTTCAGTGCCCTTCCAGCTGATTCAGCTTGAAAGGATCTGGTGGTGGTAAAAGCCCCTGTGGTTTCACCTGCCATGGGAGAGAGAGTAACTCATCAGGCTTTACTTGGAGCGTAATCTTCCATTTCAAAACATCCGGTGATTGCAGAGTGGGGAGGGAGTCCTTCAGCTTTCCATAGAGCAAGCATCCATCCGCCTCATGTTTTTTTCCTAACTAAAATTTGAGGACTTGCCTGAGGGAAAATAGCAAAAGGGTCAAGATGAAATATTTTTTTTATTTGTAATCTTGAAGTATAAAACCACTTTTTACTGACATTAAAATGTTGTTACACAAGAAAGGAATAATTCTTTGTGTGTTAATTGCAAAATCCGCCATACAGTTGGTGAAAATGCCGCTGCTGTAATGAGGATTTGGCATTATTGATTACCATCAACCTCTTACAAGACTGTTTCAGGTGATCTTCATTTACAGGTAGACAAAGCCATTTTCTCCCTTAATACAACTGTGTCTTATTCATGCAGGGAAAGAAAAACGGACTAGAGGTCTTACACATACAGTTAATGTGCCGTTTTAACAACAAACCTGTCATTGTGGGCATACAAAACAAGGATGGATCCTGGAATAATGAAATATAACACTCCTCTGTTTGCACATAGTGAAAACAATGTGAAATTATCACTGAATTGTTGAGGTGTTGCAAATATGGCAGGAGACACATCTAACAAGTTACAGAGCTACACATTCCTAGAAGTTTCAAATTGACATGGGATTCATGCTGTAATTTTTAAGTAGAGTTGGTTTCCTGCTGTGTCCTTTTATCACATTGTTATACAAGTTTTTATAACCCCTTTAATAACCAAGTACCAGTAGGAAACTGGAAGGTGTAAATTAAAAGCATGATCACGTTTATGGAATTAACAAGGATGAGCATATATAAAACAACTGGAAGAAAAGGATGGGAAGCAAATCTGAAAAAAAAAAAAAGGGAGTGAACTTGAATGTGAGCTGGGCTGCACTGTTCACAGATTAACTCCTGTATCCATCTCAAGGAACTATTCATACCTTGCACTGCTCATATTCAAGAGCAGCACTATCCTAGATCCATTTTTAACTTTACACTGGCTTTTGTACTGTACTCAACATTGTACTCATTACATTATTCCATTACGGTGTGTTGTAAAACTGTAGGCGATGTTGAATGAGCTTTATTAACTTTCAGAAAGAGCACTTCAGTAGCAGAAAGTCATTTCTATTACTCGTGATTATCAGGCAATTGTACTAATGCTGCAATTAGAAATGCACACACTAGGAAGGGGAAATTACTCCCATCTGTGGCATGAATGTGCAGAGCCTCACTGAGGGCCCAAGCACCTGAACCACCAAGCACTCTCAACTCACATTGAACTTAATGAGAGTTAAGAGTCCTCAGCTCCCTGCAGCGCTGGACTTCAAATTTGTGAGTGTCTTACGTGCAACCCCTGTGTGAAGTGTCACTGTGCATTTGTATGTTCTTTTTATAAGCGTGTAGTAGTGATGTCAATGTGTCTTGTATCATTACCATTTATACCTATGTGAAATTACCCGAACCAGCCAAAGCTAGAACCAAAACATTGCTGTGTTACATGTGCTTTGAGAGCCTGAAGCTTTTTCGAGTAGAGTCAGGTGATGGTTTGCAGTTAATGAACTTGGGAAATTTTGCATTAGTTTTAGCTCTTTTGAAATGGACACCTACCAGTAAACTAGAACTGATAATTAATTTGAGCATATTTGCCTAAAGCATGACCAAAAAAGATGACAGAATCAGATAGCTTTACAGCAGACTAAAACTGTCTCCAGAATTTTGAATGCCATCACAACTTACTACCATTTCTCTGATTTTTATAAGGCAGAGCAGTAGGTAAGAAATTGCTGTTGCACATGCCCCTGAGTCCTGATTTTATTAAACTCCAGAGATTTACTGTATACACGTCTTAAATACATACTTGAGGAGCAATTTGTGGTGTGCTCATATTCTGCTCAAGATTAATTCCAGGAAGTCTTCCATTTAACAGAAAATTCAACCTGATGAATTGGATGATACACATCTGTGTTTTCTATTCTAGGTGTTTCGAAGACATCAAGGGCAAGAGATGGAACTGTATCTTGAAGAGTAAGATGACATGACAACAGATATGTCATAAAGAGGAATGTTAAGACATGTCATTTGGTAAGTTCATATCAGGACAATAGGGAGAAAGGACCAAGAGAATGGGCACTGATTCAGCTATAAGGCCCAGAAGATGGGAGTTGCTTCTGGGGATGTAAAGCTGCAGGTCAAGAGATCTGAGGACAGATGCTGAAGCATCGCTTACCCAGGCAAAGCAGATAGGCCCCATTTGAAGCAGGAACTCTACTATTAGCAGGTAGTTGCAGATATAGCTAATGTTGAAATCAAGGTTGGAGGAAATCACAGTTTTCTAGAAGACTCTGGTCCTGATTATTACACTGTTTCCCTTCCCTCTAGGATGTTTCCAACTGGACATTCCTTGAGGTGCCTCTACAGCTTGTGCAACAGGAACAAGAAAGACCTGAGAGAAGGTTAAACTCTGTACCTCTCCTCTGTTAGTGCTTGTAACCAACATGTATATATATGTCAGCACACAGGGGTGTCCTGCATCAGCACAAGCCTGTGACCACTGCATTAGCAATTACGTTTTCATTCTGAATTAATTCCTTTTGTTTTAAATTGTGTTGAATCGTTCTTGCTTTGTCCAGTCATGAGTGATGGGGAAATCACATTCCCCTTGCCACAAGGATCCTTCTGTTCAAAGCAGTAGCAAGCATCTCAGAGACCTGCCAGTGCAGGATTAGGCTGCTCTTCAGATGGTGTGAATTATCACAGCTGAATTGGAGTAAATAACACCGGGCTGTTTACTCAGGGATCAATTTTTAACAACTCTGTCAGACACCCTCTGGCAAATCCAGCACAGCTGTTTAAAAGGCCAGAACAAGTGTTGCTCCTCAGTGTACCCAGGCACATGCTGGCATCTTCTCACAACCTATTCCCATCAGGAAGGTGCAAGCAGGTGCCAGCTAAAGGCTGGGTACAAATACAGCCAGAGTGCAGACACGGCACAGTCAGCTTCTGTGGGACCCGTGCAGGTGCTTCCCTGTGATCTGCCAAAAGCACTCACTAGAAAAAGAATCGACCAGTGGCCGGTAGCTCTTTCAACTCAGGCCTCACTTGGTTTCTCATTGCAACATACGATGTTTGCTGGAGATGTGGGTACCTGGTTTTGGAGGCAGCGTGTCCATATAATAACAATAATAATGGCTTTGGAACATGAACTCATTTAAATGTGTCTGTGTTTCCTGTTGGGGCTTTAATAAGCTACAGCATGGCCTACCTGTCACTTCTTAGGTCAAGAACTAAACCAGAGGCAGGCACATTCAATGTACCTGGCCTCAGATCTCTTGACTGTAGCATTACATCCCCAGATGCAACTCCCAACTTCTGGACCACAGCTGAAATAGAGCAAATTTCATAGGTCCAGGGATGCTCTGCCCTGCATTGGTTACTGCTGCTGTACACACCTTTGTGCCTTTCTTTCTCAAGTAATTTGCTGAGCTTCAGATTGCTGTAAATTATGCCCTGAGGCTAGAGCAGCCCACAGTTGGTCCATACCAGCCAGTCCCCTGCCAGAAAGTCTGACAGCAGTGTTTTGCATACAAATTCAAGTGCCCATCGCATGCATTTCATCTCAGATAACCTACATAGGCTGAACACAATATGGCCCACCTCAAAGCCAAGATGTACCATGAAACAAAGATGTACCATGCCTTACACTTGGCTAAACATTCTGTATGGTTTCTGAACAGATTTATCTCGCCTTGAGTTTACTGACGTGGTTAAACAGAATATAAAATTAATTTGTCACTATATAACTTACTCCAGAAGTTCTCCTTTTTTGCAAGATAATCCTCAGTAAGCTTCCATAAACACTGTAGTTTAAACCTGTAAACTGCCCTTCAAACATGTGTTTAACATTGAGACAGTTTCATCAAAACAAAATAAAAAATCCTCAGTTTTAGCACGAGTGACTTGCCAAGAGCCATGGAAACCAAACAATCCACAAGTGAGAGTGCTCACTCAAGATACCTTCAGCTGACTTATCTGATGGGCTGAACTGCTTCAGTTCCTATGGAAAGATCCTCTGAGACCAGTATGACCATCTCATAGCAGGGAATCCTTTCCTTGCTTTCCTGGTTTTTCATAGAAACAGTAAATGTCACCCATCTTAGGTGACTTCTGGCCAGTCTCTAATTGTGAATGTTGCATTATGAATGACTAAAAAAAACATGGCTAGAATTGTCTTCCTGTGTCTTAGGGAAATTTCCTTTCCCTGTAAGGAGTCTCAGCACCTACAGATTGTCTTCTTAAATGATACACGAAAGACTTAACACCATTTCTGGCTTACATCTTTGAGGATGAGACCGCTGTCTTAGGTCTAGACACTGGACTGCTGATTCTGTTACTGACTTAGGATGAAAACAAGCTACTTTAAAGTACTTCAAATTGATTATTAGGTAATTTTATGTGGAATGTCCGTGGGTGGATGAGCATACAGCAACAAGGGTGTAACAGCCTGTAATTCGTTGATTTGATGTTCATGTTTTGTTCCAGGAATGTTTAAAAAAAAAAAAAAGGTGTTGTTGCCACTTATGTTTGTCTGTACATTTCTCCTCTTTATAGCGAACAGACTACTCAAAATGTTAGGAGGTGACTGGTGATTTTCAGATATTCCATGAGATCTAAGGAAACCACGCTAGCTGAAAGATGGCAAGGCTTTACATTCCTATGGTTCAGTCATGGAAACAAAACTTAGAGTTCTAAGATGAGTCAATTAGCTAGGCATGCTTAGTTTTCTTTGGTAATCGTAGGCTTGTTTTCCCCAATAAGGTCAAATGTTAAGGCTTGTTTGGTTTTGTGGCTGTGCTCTTTAGTGTATTTGAAATCCATTACCATGCGTGAGGCATTTGTGCTGGAAACAGGCCAGCTGAAGGCTGTTTGTAAAGTCAAATGCCCCCAGCATTTCCTCTTTTTGTTGAGTTTAGGCAGTTACAACATCCCTTTGGGCTTCAGAAGTTCCATTTGCAGGTCATTCAGGTCTAAGGTGTTTTGGTGTTGGTACCTAAATACCTTAGAGTTGGATTTCTCCTTCTGAGAAGGAGCGCATTTGACACAGGTGACAGTTCCATCTCGTATAACGAATAATAAGCTCTCCATTAAAATCATTGACCACTAAGAGCTGTTCACCACCCCATCATCCTCCTGCTCCAGAGGCAGACATGGAAGTGAGTTCAGAGCCCACTTGTTGGCACAGGACTCATCCCTATTGCAGCCCCACTTTCGTGAGGGGCTTTTCACAGAGTGCCTGTAGAAGGCAGGAGTGATCCCTGGATGTGAACGTGCAGTGAGGGACACAGTGTGGAGGGAACATCACCGAGAACATCCACCCACCTCCCAGGAGCACAGGGACAAGGTGCACCAGTAGGGATTTTGTTCAGTGCTGGGCCTTATGCAGGTGCAAATTTTTAAAAAGGAGTTTGTCATCATTGCAGGGAGTTGGAATAGATGACCTTTAAAAGATCCCTTCCAATTAAAACATGATTCTATGAACAGGACCTACCCAGACCTGAGACACCTGAGTAGAAAGCCATCATCTTGACACTTAAGCCTTCCCATCCCTTATGATCAAGGCATATCAAGTCAAAATGAAGGATTAAAAGGCATCTTTTGACAGAAATTTTTGGCAAATCAAAAGAAGTTTTGAGAAGAAGCCAGAATTCCGTTTGAACAGAAAATTACTACAGTTTCTGATTCTGCTGATGCTCAACCATTCCCCAGCCTGAGCAGCTGCCCTTCTAGCACCCAGCCCTCCTGCACAGCATCTAACAAGGTAGTATCTTTCAGGAACACTATGTCCAGAGTGATTGTACTCTTTGGAACCCAATCATAAGCGCTTCATCCTGAACATGAGTGTGAGGAGGAGGAGGAGATGGTGATGCCCATTTCTTGTACACTCAGCTACCAACCCCGCAGTGGGGACAGTCTCTGCCACTCAGCCCAAGAGGGGCCAGGGAAGGTTCAGTCACAATCCTCTAGTGCTGCACGAGCTCTCTCCTCATCAGCCAGGGACTACACAGCAAGGGGGGCGATGTCCCTCAGCTCCCCGAGTGAGAGGGCACCTCCATTAGTTACACCTCAGTCCCAGGAGGCTGCTCCAAGCTCCTGTGCTCTGGCCAGGCACTTGCTGGCAAAAACCAGGCCAGGAGAGAAGAAAGAAGGAAAGATAAACCAAGCTGCAAGACAGAGCAAGCCAGGGACAGCACGGCATTGTAACCAGGCTGTTGAGCTGTTTGAGCACAGGAAGGCAGCTCTTGTATTTCAGACCTGTTACCCAGTATTAGGTGTGTCCCTGATTTGCAAAAATAGTCTAGGTGCCAGAACAGAAGCAAATGTTGAAACAGTGTCTCTTTGCAAAACAGAAGTCCTGTTTTCATCTGGACACCAGATAGTTTTGCTCCACCAAACAATCAAGTGGGTGGTTCAGAAACCATTTTTGACGCTTAGGGGTTTAAATTGTGTTTCTCTCTTTGTTTCCTCCCATACCTATAATGATCCGTGATGCTTTTCTTATTTACAGTGTTTCAGAGCAAGAGCTCTCACAGCTAATGCTGATTAATTCTGCTGGACTGGGCAACTGGCTCCCCTGTGGATATCCTGTTTTCCTGTGAATCATCACTCCTTCTTGAGACATCCTCCAACTCAGATCAAAGATCCCGAATGTATTAGATATGAAGACATCAGACAGCTTGAACATATTAGAAAAGACACACACAAAGAAATGTGCCCCAGCTTTTCCCTCCCGTCCTGTAGGAAACTGGCATGGTGAACACAATTCTAAGCACTTGTCATAAAAAGTAGAAAGACAAAAAGGAGAGAGACTTTGGGAATGTAGTTTACCCAGAGACTTCTGCAAATTGCCCTTTCTTAGTATTTGCACTTTTGTACTTCCTTAGTTCTCCCTTGCAGTTGGGAACTCCTCAGGCTAAATCCTCATCTGATGGAAAACAACATCCGTGAGCTTCAGCAAGACCTGCACCAACTGCATCAGCGGAGGACTTGGGACTACCCCTGTAAGCACTGAGCCTTGCCTACAAACACAAAAATTAAAGGAACATGAAAACCTGTGGTCTGTTTTTTTGAGTTCATGTAGTCTGTTGCGTCCTCCGTGGTTTTATTCAATTTTCCATTTAGCTACATGAACAACTGAAAGGGTCCTGTACCAGTGAAATGCCAAAACCTGAGGTCATGAGGTCAAACTAGATTATCTTAATAGTCTCTTCTCCCCTTGCAATCTTTGCACACAGGTTTTATCTGATGGAAGAGTTAAAGTCTTTATTTCAGCAACGTTTGATCTTGAAGATTACACAAATAATTAGTCTTTTAAGCTTCTGAGCTTTTTTTAAAATAGAATTTTAAACTCTCCTTTTAATGGATGTCTTTTAATCCTTATGTTTAAGAGTAAGAGCCATGCTTGATCTAAGATGACAGACAATGTGTTTGGATAGTCAGATGGCCGTTTTTATGGGAGTGTTTGAACAATACGTTGTGTTTTTTCAAGAAGCTCTTCCTCCAATCAGTGGAAAAAGCTGACTGAGGGACCAGAGGACAGTCCTTTTGCTGTCATTAAGCTCATATCAAAGGAAGATAGGATGTGCCGCTCTTACGTCTTAGAGTTGACTGTGCCAGGCTTTTTTTTAGTCCTAGACTTCTAACTCTTCTAGAATCCTTCTGCACTTGGAGGGCAAAAGAAACCCTTTTAACCTTAGGCACTGTGAATACATACTTGAAGGCAGTGGAGGAAAGAATACCCAGCAGGAATACACTTTGCAAACAGCAAAATCATTAGATCTGCATATTCTTAATCAATGAAGTCTTGGCAAAATAAAGGGCGGTGGTTTTTATCCAGGCTATGGTTTGTCCAAGTCCCTGGGTGGGGTTCAGTTGTTTATGTTTTCTTTGAGGAAAAATGTCCTCAAAGAAAACATAATGTTTTCTTTGAGGAAAAAGAATGTTCCTTCTTGAGGAAAAAATGTTCCTTCTTTGAGGAAAAAGGTCTGGTGCTGAGTTGTTCTTTGCCTCCAAAAAAAGCCGCAATGTGGGAGTATCGGCATATGACAGGGTTGTGAGAAGCATGTGAACAGAGCCCAGGTTGCCCCTTGATGCAGCTTGGGCAGCCATCAGGGCCACTGCAACCACTCAAAGGAGGTGGGACTGGGAGGGCCAAATGACATGAAAAATATTAACCTTCTGCATAGAAACAGAAACCTCACTGCCCATTCCTGAGGACAAATGGATAATCTTTTTTATTTTCAGTGTCAGTGGAATTTCTGTTGTTTTCATGACCTTCCCCCTTTAATTGGACCAGTGTATGCAGTACACATGTACTTAGAAATGCACTGGAAATAGTGATGGATAACATCATTTTCCAACATTTGAAAGAGGAGGGGGGAAATTGCTGGTATGTCCAATCTGGAAAGCAGTAGGAATACCACAGCATGTGCTTGAAACTTTTCTGAGCATGTAGGTCATTATACCAGATGCTTCACCTCCCCCAGATTCCTCCCTGTCAGTCCATCCAGGGCAGTGATGAGGGAGCTGGGGACTGCTGGCTTTTTACCCAGTGCTACCTCCTTCCTCAAAGGGTTCAGACTGTTCCTTCCTCCTACTAGGGACCATTTACTGAGCACATCCTGTGTTCTGGATGTGCACAGCAATGCAATCTTGTCAGCCCCATCGAATCAGACAATGATTTGGGTTGGAAGGGACTTTAAAGATCATCTAATTCCAACCCCCCCTGCCATGTGCAGGGTTGCCCCCCCGTGTGGAATACTGACCAGACAGTAAAGCTCTCAGAATAATGATTGTGCCAAACCATCTCTTCCCAGGGGAAAAGGGGAGCTGGAGGTTGCATGTGTCTCACTAGCAATTATCATGTGACTTTCTGGCACAGCACAAAAAAGAGAGCTGTCTGAGAAGGGGGTGGAATTTGTTGCTTTGGAGGGTGATGCAAAATACTTTCCAAATATTTGTTTAGGCCAGAAAATTAGGACAAAGAAGACAAAGCCTGGCCTCAGCATTGTCACAAGCAGTCTCCTACTGCCTTCAGGAGGGCCAGGATTTTGCTCATGGATTTTTAAGGCTGGCACAGAGACAATACCTTACAACAGAGCGTGGGCATTTCTGGCGTAATGGGGATTGCTCTTAATGACACCGGAAAGTGATTTTTTTTTTCTTTTTTTTTTTAACCTGGCATTGCTCCTTCAAGCAAATTAAAGTCTGATACATTCTCATTTCTATGTGTCATTAACCCAGACACCTACTGCAGGGCCTAAAGCTTGTGGCTGCTGGAGAGACTAAATCCTACTAATGCGCTTTTCCTAACACACTGAGGGAATCTGAAGTCTCTCCTTTTGAAGCTGACTTGCTATTTTGACTAATTGCTTCTGGTAACAGTTAATAGCATTTTGCAAAGGCACTTCATCTGCTGACAGTAGATTGATGTAAGGAAGGGACACAGTTCACATTTCCAAAGGGAGCACCAAAGGGAGCATTGGGAAACCCATTACCAGCTTCATTAATCTGTTAATAATAAAATTAAAGAACAAATAGAATGTGACAAATTGAGTTCTGTTGTGAAAGTCACTTTAACAGGAGGCTCTGAATAAAGGTCAAAACAGACTCTGATTTCTGCTGGGTTCTAATAGTAGAATCAGAGGAGAGCATTGTAGAAACACTGTAATTAATCTGGCAATACTATAATTGTCCCCAAATGATACAGAGTTTGTGGAGTGATTTTTTTTTCCTTTTTCCTTGAGAACATTTACAAAACCTGCAACATAAAGCTCTGTCACACAACATTTAAGTGCTAATCCAATTTCACAGGAAGCTTTCAATAATGTAGGTATGGTAGATAGCCTTACTCTCACTGCCTGCCTTCTTGTGGCTGCTACCTCAGTCAAAACTCAAGTTTACCCAGCACAGGGGCAAAAGAGAGAAGAAAAGCCCTGCAGGTGTAGATCGCCTAACGTCAATCAAAGAAATGAGCCAGACATTGGAAACAGGTGTCACCAGAGTCAATAAGCCAGACCAGACATCCCTTTTCTGGCAAGGATGGAGTTGGCTTACCAACCTTGTTTAAAATGGTTTTACTTTTAGGGTTATCCCCCAAACCTATTGGTACCCCTGCATCAGCCTCCCTAGCCACATTCTAGGTTAGCAGGATATCTTAATCTAGATTCTATTCCTAAATAATCCTCCTGCTAGGATCTTCAGCTAATACTGCAGAAACAAAACTGCTAAGAATGAGTCTGATTCCAGTCTCTCCAAGGCACAGTGTGAATGGGTTCTGTAGAAAAATACCCAATTTATTTAAGTTCCTTCTTATTACTGTTGAGCAATTGCCCCAAAAGCAGTCAGTCACAGAGCATAATTTGGGCACACAGCTGCAGCAAATGGAGGGCTTCCTGCAGCCTGGCGGAGCAGCCTCTGCTGGGAGCACCTGAAGGAAAGGCATGCTATTAAAGAACCCAGCCAGGCAAGCAAATACATAAACGTGTTAATGTGAAGTGTTTGGGAAGAATGGCTCATTAAATCAGGCAGGATAACGATACAGAAAACTAATGGCTCTATTTTAAAAATCGGCAGGAGGAAAAGGAGAATGCTGTCCTTTTGTTTTATGCAAGCCAAAAGGAGTGTGTAGAGCCTCCTCTCCTACAGTCATTTCAGGGATAATCCAGACACTAAAGAGACCAAATTTCCAGTTTGAGAAGCACCATATGGAGTCAGCTATGTCAGGAAAGAAGCAAGGGGAGGGGGAGGATAAATAATAAGGGAAGGAGAACACCATTGTTACCTGGTCTCATAGAAGATATGAACAGTGTGGTGAGGAATTGCCCCAAAATTGATGGGCTGAGGGCTTGGGTAAGGCAAGAAGCCTGAAGCAGATACCTGTCACTGTGAAAACACTTAAAGATTGGAAATGGGATATAAACTGGGCTTAATGGCCAGAAATTTGTGTAGGTTGTGAGAGGAGCTCTTAAGCAGAGAGGCAGACTATGGAAGGGAGAGAGGGCAGCAAGAAAGCTGCTGGCTCTAGATGGACAAATTTTTTATTGGCACAGTGGTCTCTCAGAGGAAGGAGCAGGACAGAGGCTCACATGAGCAGATTTTTCTGCCACAATTGTAGCAAGAATTATTCTTGTGCTCAGCCTGACTTTAGCTGCTTGCTTTACACTCAGTTTCAAATTTATTATCTATTTGTGATAAACATCAAGTCAGATCTCTAATTCTTGTGGTAGTGATTTGAGCACGAGAAGTGGAGCTGTCAATCTGGTTTGGTTTGGGTTCACAGAGAGCTAAGTTGCCTATGCATGGGGGAAGATTTTGGGAAAAGCAATGATGGGCTGGCCCAGGGTTGCTGCTGCTTTTGGAGGTGGCAATAGCCTGATCTGAATTTTCTTTGTCAAGGACTCTGTCCAGCTAAGAGAGCACTATTTCCTACCTCCTTGTTCCCATTTTCCATCAATATTCCTATACTTTTGAAGTGGGTCTTTCTCGTGCAGTGTTTGTATAAGGCAAGGAAGACAAGCTCTGCCTGGGATCTCTCTTTCCACCTGCTTTTCTCTCTTCTGTCCAGCAGAAATTTGTGCATTCTTGACCCAGCGTGAGCCTGAGGGATATGGCCACAACAACTGTAAAAGAACATCCCCAGTGTGTTTGATACCCACCAAATTCTAGAGTCTTCCTCGAAGCCCTTGCTAACCACATCTGCTGCACCACAAGGAAGGAGCTTTGTATTGCTGTTGGTTCTGTATGGGATCCTGCAGCTGCCTGCTGTAAAAGCAATCATGCCCCAGGCTTTTCTTTCTGAATAATATATGTTTCTCTCATAATTGCTTTCCCCTTCTCTTTCCCCAAGAGTTCTGCCTCATAAAAAATTAGAGAGAACAACCCTATGAAGACAATTAATATCAAATAAGGAAGACCTAATGCCTGAATGCCCAAACACAGCTCCACTAGTCCAGTCAGTACAGTGTAACTCTGAGATCAGCATTTTCTCTAAGTCATTCCAACTCTGTAATTTAATTCTTCAAAGGCACTATTATTATGGCAAAAACATGGCCTTGATGGCAGAGCACCGGAGCCTCAGCTGAGGTAAACATCTGTGTGCCTATCTGTTGTGCCAGGGTCATCTGTAGGAACAACCATGACAAAAGTTCCCATACAGTCTAAAAGGCTGCTGTGTCTCCTTCAAGAGGCTCTTTTTAAGCTCTCCAGGGCTTCTAACACTAAAATAAAATGGTAGGTAATAGAAGATAAATCAGCTTTCAGCAACAAAAAGTAGCCTGCTCACGGAACAGTAGAGAGAAGTATAAGTGATGGTAGCTTGGAAAACCAAGCTATTAAAGCCCAAACAAGGGCTTTCTTCTTTTTTTTTTTTTTTTCTTTTTTCTTTTTTTTTGGGGGGAGAGGGAAGGAGGAAAAAATTATTCAATCTGGCAAAGAATAAAGAAGCAGCGAAGACCTAAAGCTGGAAGCTTAAGTGAGCCATGTGAGTTGTTACAAAGATAGAAGGCAAATGAGGATACATAGCCAATATGAGAACAGTTTAATATGGGATGTTCCCCATTCTTTTCAGTCTTATGTCAATATTTGGATAACTTTCTCCATGGCTCAATCACAACTTCTAAGCTTGACACAGAATTTATTGAATGAGCCTCTTTGGCTCTAATTAAACAAAAGATGGAGCAGAGAGTCCTAATGCTCCCCATGGCTATAAAATTTATAGACATATGAATTTATGGGAATGGAGTTTGCCTTTAAGATCCCAGTGTCTAGCTGGTTGCCTGGTGTGGGGGAAGGACTAATCTACCTGCAGGGACATGTGCTAGACACTGAGCCATGACTGCTCTCCAGGCACTCAGAGTCACCAATACCCTCAGCTGAGAGTTGGACCCAACTGAGTATTTTCAACACATTTTCTAGGGGAAAGTTTCTATCCTAAAGTCCAAGACTGAAACCTGCCATGATTTATGTGCTTCACCCACTGCAAGCAGTGGCATCGACTGGGGGAATGGTTCCACATCAATCACAAACCATAAAATCAGGTGTATATCAACTCCAAGAGTCAACTCATTGCTACTAAACTAAAATTCAGCAACGTGAGCGAGTGTTTGAAGTTTCAGGGCCCCGAACATTCAGAACAAGTATAGACAAGAAAATACTCTGCTGTTTTGCAGTCCCGGGCCCTGTGGTCTCTTAATCAGTTTAAGAACATAGATTATACTTTGGTGGTGGAGGCGTAAGGAAAGATCTATTGTCAGAAAAGATACTGATAACTGCTGGATGGGGTTTCCTCTTCCCCAGTGGAAGGCAGCATCTCCCAGGCTTCGCAGGAGCCCTGGTCAAGTTCCCCAGGCAGCAATACCGAGCTCTCAGCTGGGGCATGGGGACAGTCCTGAAAGGAAGGGACCGCCCATGGCAGGCAGAGCCCTGAAATGCCTGTGTCCTTGTGCTTGGAAGAAAGAAGGTGTCATCAGTCAGGAGTGCAGCAAGAGGACAGGAAGAAAGGTAGGGCTGCTTGGGTCAAGAGCCCGGGGGTCAGCAATGTTGGACATTTCAGAGCGGAGGAAATAAAACTCTCACGTGTTCAGGGGAGCAGGACTTCATAACTTGTCTCCTCTCTGCAAGCAAGTTCACACCAGGGACAGATGTGTGTATTTATCTATAGGTCTCTGCCTCAGCTGTCTCCCTCTAAGGAGAAAGAAAGCCAGTAAGGCCACCAGGTTAGCAGGTGCTTTGGCAGCCCAACCAGCAGGAAACACATGGCTGGGATACAGCTATCAAGTCTTCATCAGGACCATGGGACTCCCACTAGTGGGAGTCTCTTTCCCCCTCCCTCCCCTCTCCTCTTACACTTGCCAGTCTTAATTTTGTTTTAGCTGTAAGAGTCTCTTTGCTTCTGACATTTCCTCATGTCTTCCCTAAGTAAACCAATGTTTATGACATTAAATATATTCACTGTGCCTTGGTATTAAGCAATTGTTTTTAAAAGATAATCTTCCCCTTTCTGTTATTACCCCTTTATTTCCACTTCTATTTTTCTTGGTGAGTTATATGTGGAGGAAATTACTGATATTTTGTCTTGAGGTTTCCCTGAGGAATCTTGTCAAAATGAACAGTCCTTTTATTAAGCTTTCCTATACAGATTGAGCAGAAATAAAACGAGATAATTAAATGGCTCCTGAAAGAATCCAGTGCCTAAAACCCTGGGGAAAAATAATGGTTCCATCTACACCGTTGTGAAAGCCTTTACTGAAGCACAGTGTTTATGTTCTGCAGAGGCTCTTTTGGTGTCATCCCCACCACCAGCAGCTCCGAGTGCTTTCCAGGCATGCAGTTAAGTGACATGACTAAAAAGCGTCGCCTGTTTGTTCTTGCAGCCTCTCCCCACCGGGAGAAACCCGTGTGGTTGAGAACTTTGTTTTGCAAGTATATTACTTCTGTTTGAGTCATATTTTTATTCTTGTTTTTAGTATAATTGTTATCATCTGTATGTGTTAAAGAAGTTTAGGGCCACTCAGGGAATGAGTGTGTCTCCTGGCTGCCTGTTCTCCTGAGTGCTTTGTCCTTCAGCAGAAGATTGAGAAAAAAAGAGTGTTAGGAAAGTTTTTCTGAAGTTAGAAATAAGAGGCTGAATTTCACACTTGTGATACACATGATTTTTGCCTAGAAATCAGCATGATGAATAATGGTTTGGTTTCTTTTGCTGTGCAAAAATATCCTGCATCCATGCAAAGTTATGGTTGCCACGGCCCCAAGCATGGTTGTGGCATGAAAACCCTGAATTCCCTTTGTCTTTTTTTACAAAGCCTGTGAGGTTTCCTCGACTTTGGAATTTGCCCTTCTAGGTGGATCAAACAGTCTGAAGCTGTTTAGTTTTCTGGCTCATCTGTTCCCCCTGCTACTTCTCAGAGAGTGAGAATTAATGGGTTCAGTCCTGCAAGACACTGATCTTTCTGGCATCAGTTCAGCAAACCACTTATGCAAGGGTTTAAATTTTAACTGCCCAGGAGCTGCTGAGGTTAATGGGACTGGACCAGGGACTGCGGTGGGATCATCTTCCCTGACCCCACGGCCTGACCTGCCAACATCCCTCTGGCTCCCACACTGCCATAACTTGGGGGTGACCTCAGCACATGTTTGTTTATCCTGGAATTAAATGGGTATGTGGGGACTTTACTGGATCTGTCTTACACTGCCCAGCCCTTAAGTTCAGATATCCACAGAGCAGTCACAAGGGGACAGCAGAAGGCGTGGGATTGGCTCCATGATGTTGTGCAGTGGCAGCCAGCTACCCTGGCCATGAACTCCTTCAGGCACCCAGGACATGGACAACCTCCAGGGTGGGCACCCTCCTTCTCACTGTCCCACTACATTTTCTGGGGGTTTTTTGCATTCCAAAGGGTTTCATGGTGAAGGGAGGTAGAGCTGGCACTCAGGTTTGGGTACCCAGGGTTCTGGGGACCTGGACCTCAGTGGTTTCCTGCAGTGCCGTGTTGCAATGGTGAAAGGAGAGGCCACCATGCCAAGCAACACCTGTGCATGAATAAGGGCTCTCACGAGTTCTTTGTTCCTTATAGAAACAACAACAACAAAATTCGTCTCAGGCACGATCACTCACAAAACTTATGAACCTTCAGAGGCAGCCAAAATTGACCCATCCTTTTTTCTTGAGAGGGGCAGGGGAAGCAATCTCCACTGGTCCCAATTACTCTGTTCACTAGAAAAAATATTTCCGTGTAATGACCTCAGTAGGGAGTGATCAGCTCCTTTTGTGTATTAAATGAAATCTCTGGGGGGACATTAGAGCCTGTAATTCGTATTTCTCAGACGCAATTTAAGTCTTTCATCAAAAAACCTCATAATAACTGAGCACTGCGATACCCAGTAGATTCATTTTCATGTGGAGGATGAAAATGGCCAACAACATGTTAACAAATTCCATGGGGAGACCAATTGTAATGATATAAATAATCTAACGTGGGCACGAATTTGAAAATACGCTTCTTTATGGATTGCTGAGAACAAAAAGGCTGTTTTAAACATTTTCTTTATATTAAGATAGAGGCGGGGGAAACCTCCCTAGCCTGCTCATTAAGAATGGAGTACATGAGCAGTTTCCAAAGGTCAGAGCTCCAAAATGATGCATCTCTATATCTTACTCAGAAAAAATTCCATGTGCCAGGAAGAATGCTTGCATGGATTGTCATCACTTCTGCTGCATTAAATTGACTGAGGAAAGGAGAGGTCTGCATAAGTAACAACTTTCACTTAGGGATAACTGCAGAGAAGAACATTGCTTCCTGTGCAAAGAACTGATCCCCGATCAAACATCACATTTTGAGGAGCATGTGTATAATTTCCAAGGTTTGGAGCCTTTTCCGAGAATTGCCCATGAGTGTGGGACAGCCCCAAGCCTCAAGATGCTTCCTCCACCTGCATCCTGTGAGAGCACTGCTATAATAGGAAACATCAGCACAAACGGGCCTCAGACACAATTTAGCCCCTGGAGTGGGTAGGCATTTTCTGATGGGAAAAGCAGCATTCCTCCTCCTCCAGCTGGACACTTTATCTAACACCATTGCTTATGACAGCACACTGATGGATGCACGTCGCTGTGGCAGTTCACCTCCTGAGGAGAAGCAGAGCCTTTGGTAGGACTCAGCCACACTGCTCAGAGAGAGGGGGGTTTCCATGCAGCAAATGCAAAGCTACAGGATGATGGCCCAGGTCAAGGAGAGGGATGATGTGGCTGGTTGTGAAGAGCGGTGGCTGGGAGAACAGAAGAAAATACAACAAATTATTTATCAAATAAAAGATATATTTGCCATTCAAGTGACATGAAAACATCTAGAAGTCTCAAAGGATAGTGGTTTTGTCAGTATATTAGGAGCTTTGCTTAAAATAATTTTAATTGTGATTTTAAGCATAAAACCTGCTTTAGCAGGATTCAGCATCTGTTGTTGAAACATTTTCCACTGGAACCCTTAGTTTTTGCATGTCTCTAGATATTTACTGCTATTAAAATAACATCTGAAAAGATGCTTATCAGCCCCATCTAAAACGTATTTTCTGGCATACAAATGCTTTAATCTATTTTTGTATTTAATCATCTATAAATAACCAAAGTAAGACATAGTCAGATAGTACACATGCAAGCCATGTGTACATCAGGTACTAATTTTCAGCATGCACTCAATTTGTCAAAAAAAAAATTTGAGCAGAATAAGCTTCCTAAGCATATTGGGCTGAGGCAGAGTAGAGTTACAGTGGCCTACGAAAAACAGAGCAGGAGGTCAGGGCTATTTAGGTATTATTCCTGATAGATTTGTGAAGGATAGAGTTTGCAAGGAGATGTGGCTGGTGAATGATGCAGCTGCACTGGAAAAATCACCTGGGGTAGGCACAGCTGCAGAGTGTGGGCTCAGCCTACAGGTACTGGTTATTCTGCTGAGAAAAGGCAAAAACCCCCAAAACTTGTGGTCTGCTAAAAGCCTTTTCCAGAGATAGTCCAGACTGAGGACACCTAACACATGCTGCCACAGCCCAAGTTACGTGGTTAACTCTGGGAAGAGAGACCATGATTTATCATCACTTAGTCCTAAACTCTTTACATCTTGCAAGGTAGTAAATGAAATTATTTCTTTTACCAATTCCTGTCAAATCACTTTATCCCTAGAAAGCTGTCTGGAAAACCACAGAGGAGCTGTAACAGGCATGTCCACGGGAGAAGCCAGCTCCCATTCACTCAGGCCAAGTTACCTGAAGCCACAAAGAAAGACTGATAACACATTCTTATTTTTGTCATTGCAAGGCCTGTTAGCCATTTCTTTCTGCTCTCTTCTTCTGTCTGTGGATACCTTAATGTTGAGTTTCTATGGCTCAGTTTATGCAGAGCTCATCAACAGCCTGTTCCTGCTGTAATTCCCACCACAAGCCCGCTCTGGGAGAGCACCAAGGAACAAGCCCAAAGACCAAGAAAGAGGTGAACTGCCAGAGAAAAAGGCCAGTGTGTTATACAGGAACTCCTTTGTAAGCAAGAATATTAAAAGGATAAAAATCAATTCATAATGAATTCAGGAGGCTCTCTCTACATACTTTAACTGCCTGGTATTATCTCATTGAAGAGGCACTCCAGGCTCACTAACACAAGTTGTTACACAAGCAAAGCACTCCAGCATTGATTTTTCTCTTGCTGAGGATTATGAATCAATGTGATTTAAGCAACTCTACTCCCGAGAGTAATGACCAGCCCCTGGAAGTTTAGCCAAGCACAGGAACTTTCTGGACAGAGGCAGTTTTGTATCAGTGCTTTTAATTACATTTGAAGACATGGATTGTCCATTAATATTTGACCTCTAATTATGTTTTTAAGAGGTGGCTCTATTGAAAAACAGTTATATCGTGAAGATATGTGCAGAAGCTTAAATGAAAGCAATTTTTTTAAACTGTGCAACACTTTCTCTTGAATGAGCAGATCTGTTTTTACCAGCAGGCCAGAGGGGCCCCCCCTGCACCATCAGTCATGTCCTGAAGGCCTGTGAACCTGATGTGGGAGTTGTGGTTATGAGCTACAAGTGTCAAAGCTAAAATGCAAGTAGCTGCTGCCCTGGCTTGCATCTGGAGGCACTGAAAGGCTGTAATTGCACAGTGGCAGCTGTGAGGTGCAAGAGCTGCTGCAGGCTCCCCTCCACCTGCATGTACATCCCATGGTTTTCTTATCAGTAGGACTGAGCTGAAGTTGCTCCAAGGCAACCAGCACCTGCCTGTTGTGCAATACTTCTTACTTAGGCAAGAGGGGGAACAAACCCTCCCTGCACAGATCCCCGAGAGCAAAAATACAAACTGTAGCTATGGAGAAAGCATTTAGTGCTGGAATCATGAACGAATTTGCTTGGCCCTGCACTTCCCACTGTGGCAATCAGCAGCTGTTTGCTGTCTGTGATGGCTGCCGAACAGAGAGCCCTTTTGGAGAGCAAAGAGCCTGGCGCTGGCAGAGTTTATAGTTCTCTCTCCAGGATCCCACCACTTGCCCCAAGCTGAGAAAACCGCGAGTTTCTTTGCTGTTTATCATTTATCTCCTCTTTCCACTAAACCCCCTAGTCTCTGAGCCGTCCGGATGTGCTGATATCATCCAGGGCCTTGCATAACTTTCCTCTTGGGAAAAAAGGGGGAAAAAAAAAAAAGCTGCAGTAGCAGTTCCTATGGAAATTTATTATTTTAATAAGATCCTCTGAAGCACTCAAAACCAAACTAACAGCTGTTCAGAAACCAGTTGTTTCCCCTGAATTAATTGAATTTCTGGGTGAGCATGGACTTTTGGGATATAAATTTGAACACTTCTAAAACTGAAACCCAAAAAACATCCAAACCAGAAACAATATCTTGATGAAACTGAAAACTGAATTTAGCATTCAAGTCCCTGTTTTCTTTTCCCTCTGGACAGGAGAGAAAAGATCACTGGTTTATTGCTCTGTTGCTAATGGCACCAAATAGCTTTAGATGTAACATAAGGAAATCTCTTGTGTTAGAGTTAGGGCCAAATTGCAGGGGTATGCCAGAGTTTGCATTAAGAAACCACACACATATATTCTCTTCTGTGCTTCCTATACAGCCTCTGCAGACTTCACTGTGCTACTTCTGACTTACGCCAGCACACGAAAATGGGAAACCAGTCCCAGTACAGCAGGAATGACTGTGGGGTGATGACAGGAGTCTGTAAAACCTTCCAGGAGGGAGGGATGTAAGGATCCTCCATGACAAGAACTAAGGATCATAAAGCAGATTTGAAAATGAACTAAAGGATGTACTTTCTTCATACCAAATACAAGTGAGCCACAGCAATTGGCTGTGAGATGCTGTGAGCAATAAAGCTCATCCGTTTTCAGAAAACTAGGTAATTCCATGGAATCGGAATCCATGGAGGGCAACTACATTCAAAAGCACCACCTCTGGCTCACGAAGTCTTCTGTGACTCATAGGGGTGTCACATTATTTCCTTCTCCATTCTCCTACTCCCTCCTAGGAATCTGTCTTGGACTGATGTTGGAGGCTTTGGTGTAACACAGCACAGGTGTCCACGCATGTGGAAAGGGATTGTGGCAGCATGATATCCTTCCCATAACAAGGCATCCAGAATGCACAAGGGATTTGAATGGATGCACAAGGGATTTGAAGGGGATACAGTGTAGCACCTGGGCCCTGGAAGAGGATGAGCAAGACAACTCCTATGAGAAGGAATTGACCCAAATTCTTATGTATTTTTTTTGTTTTGTTTTCCAAACACTGGTTGACACAAACTCTCCAGGATCCCACTGAAGACCCTTGTGGCAACTCAGCTGTTCCTCAAAGATTTGCCAGAATTTCAGTGGTTTGGATTCGTTGGGGTTTTTTTAAATACAAACAGTGCTCAGGGTTATATGTACCACGCTTAATTAAACAGTATTTGGTGCAGAGGCTGTAGAAGTTTCTGGTTTTTTCCGTACACAGCTGCCCCTTAAGAATCAGATTATTTATGCTACTGCTTGGAAAAAGCAAAAAGCATCCTGTCTTAGGACCTTTTTGTGAAGATTTTTCCATGTTGTACTTTGTTTTGTTTTTCCATTTAATATGTCACTGGACATCATGACAGGTGTGAAATGGCTGCTTCCTTTATCTTGTACATTCAGATAGAATTTATTTCCCTAGGTATCACATGTGATTGAGCCCAAAACCTTCATCTTACACCAGGTCTGCACTATAATGCCTTCAGAACTCTGCCATCATCCTTCACAGGTATGCAAAGCAGTGTGAGAACTAGTTACTTCCTTTGCTCACACGGAAAGTGAGTGTAAACTGTTCCAAAACTATGATCCTGGCAGAGTTTTATCTGTAGAAGGAAAGTGAACAAACTTGCTGGGCTGTGTGGTGAAATAGCCACCTTTTCAAGTCTGGCAGTGGTGTCCTTGTGCAGGGGCGTGGGATGAGCTACTGAGATAACTCTGTTCCTCTCTGATCCCTTGGGTGACTATACCTGTATTGGGTTGGATCAGGCATTTCTGACCTCCTCCTCTGCATTCGGCTCTTGCAGGATCAGACACTGACAGCAGCTGCTGTCCTCAGGTTTCCAGCTTCCTTTCTGTGCATTCCCTCTCCAACAAACTCTCCCTGGATGAGAAGGGGAGAAAGCTGAGAGTCCCCAAAATGTTGCCTTTTCTTGTCCAGAGCCAAGGAAAAACCTCTGTGTGTTTTGCCACTAGTAGTCAGCCTACTGTGAACTCACTCAGTTTTGCCCACTGCAAACATGAGTGATGAGTGAAAAGGACTTTTCCAATTCCAACATGCTTAAGTCACCTTTCTTGAGAGAAAATCTTGAGTATATACATAATTTTAAAGGCACTGTTAATTCCCAAGGACATCAGATACCTATAAGACTTGCAGGGCACTGCACAATTTTCTGAGCAGTCCCTGCCTTTCCTCTACACACAAGTTTAAAGATGAACAGCAGAAGGAAGTGTATTGACCTCTCTGCCTAAAGACTTAAGCCCAGAAGAACAACTATGGACTAATTATTCCTCTGCTGCACCAGTGTGAAACGCTTTTAAAGAACCACTTACGATCCTCTTATTTTAGCCACTGATGGCAGAGGAAGCCAAGGAGACAGCAGGACATGGCTGGAGACAGAGTGTCTTATCCATCTTAGGGAAAAAACACAGCATGCACCCATCATCCAGCTAAAGCCGACTGAACCTCCCCATGGAGGTGCCATTAGTTGGGTTTCTTCTTTCAGAGCCTCAAAACTATGTGAGCTGAATCAGGGCCTGTAAAAGACATTCTCACACATCTTTAAGTGACCATACGTGCAGTGGTTTTAGGAGGTTCTGCATCTCCCCCACGTTCCAGGTCCTTAAGATATTTCACCTCAGTTGTGTGACCACTTCTGCACCCATCTCCTCTCAGGGCTCTCTCCAGCTTTCTTCTTTTCCTCCCTTTCCTATCCACACCACGGCTATATCTGGCCTCACTTACCAGCTGTAATTTTCTTATCTTTTCTTTTCTACAAGCTTATTTTCTTCCTCTTTTAGAACTGTATAAACCCTTGGGCCTGCCAGTTGCAGTGAGGGATGAAGAGCTTAAAACAAGGGAAAATAAGTCAGAGATATTTCTTTTTATTTATCATAAAAGCCAGACTTTGGGTTTAGCCCTGAAAAACTTTCACATTGGAAATCTAACACCCTTGTCCAGCAGCACCCTTAAATAAGCACAGTCACAGGTACAGTCCAGTGGGAGGAAGGAGCCAGAGCTGCCAGCTAATTACCCAGCCCACTAGGAAAGCTGCGACAAGCTCCTGAAACATGTCCAAGGAGAAAAACAACAAAAGGAAATCTGGTGGGGTTGGGAATTGACAGAGGGAGGGAAGGAATAGATTATTTCAGGAGGATTAAAAGGTCAAAGGACTCAGTGTGGAGAAGCAAGACCAAATCCACCCAAAGCTGTTAGTATGGGATCATCTGAAAAACAAATCCAGGGGCTAATCCTTCAGTCCTCTCAGGAGAGCAGTGCATGTCAAAGATGTACCCCCTCCTCCTGCTGGGCATGTCCTGCTTCTGGCTGAACTCGTGAGATGACCCTCGTCGGATGTCCATCCATCTGTGACACCACCTCATCCTTTGTCCCAGGTTTGCTCACTCCTTACATGCAAGCAAATGGAAGCCTGTAGGGGCAAGTAGGAAGCCCAAGGGTGAATTCTTTGTCCTCATACTAAATGCAGGCACTGTCACTCCACTCAAAAGGATGGTATATCAGGGAAGAAAATAGCGAGCCTTGCACAGCAGCTCTTGTCTTGCCAAGGAAGAGTGTGTTCTGCTTCCCAGCTGCATAGTAGAAAAGAAGATGTGATGAAGAGTTGTGTGACCATTCCAAGGCTGTGAACCTCCCTGGTGGATGTCCCTCACCTCAAAGATGTAAAGAGAAATACCAAGAACTGCTTACTCCACACCTAGCAAACTAAATGGAGCTTTTCAATTCCAGTCTTTAATACTGCCCTCACAAAATCTTGCCCTTAATAATGTCCTCACAGTCAAGGATAGGAGACAGCTCTATACCCTCTGTGGCACCCTTCTGCTCCACAGATACCTCTAATAGTTGTTCCTGCCACACGCACCAGACTTTTTACACTGCTCAAGTTAGCAAAATAGGCTGCAGAGCAGAAAAGAAATAGGCACCTGCTCCTGCTGATGACCCTCAAGCCTGCCCACTTCTTTTTTCTCTTCTAGCACTTCAGTCTGAAGGGTATAAACTTGGTTACATTTCCTTACAGACACAAATTCTCTAGAATACAGGGCATTTCAGCATCCTCAAAGCAAAACAACTCATGGTTTTCTTTGGGGTGCAGCTTTGAGAGAAGGTGTCTCAGGCAGGTCTGGATGAAGCCTGTATGTGAGCTCTGGATGAACTGCAGACACGCCTGTCGCTGTGGAGGGATCCTTCCAGTTGTAGCTGTGTCTCCTCTGCCTAACACCTGTGTGAGAGGGGCCTGCTTTGCTGCCTCTGCCGCGCCGGGAGGGCACTGATGTGTGGTGTGACTGGTGGCATCTCCCGCGGAGCAAAGCCCAGCCCGAGGCTGCGGCTCTCGGCTGCTGGCACCAGGCGGCAGATCCAGGCACCACCTAGAGGCACTCGGGCTGTAATAAGGCTGGAGAGGTAAGCCCGGCCAGCTCCGGCTCTTTTCCGCCACGATAACAGTGTAGCACGACACCTATCACTAAAGCTAAGAGCCTCAGCATTCCCATTTTCCTGTTCCTTATTTTATGGAAGCAAATTGATTAGTTTGAACAACAAATGCAAGTCTGGAAGCCCTCAGAGAGAGAAAGCCGTGGGCAGATGTTCTGGGAGGGGAAATTCAGCCCACAGCAAAAAGAGTCCTGTGGGACAGTTTAATTGGGGTATCTCCATAATCCAGGCAAGAGGTGCTCACTTCACCAGCGCCTTGGTTTAGGCACTTTTTTGGTGAAAGTCTCAGTTTCGATTTTTAGCCATTAAACAAAAGGAGATTTCTGTAATTGGTTTTTGTGGTCATCCACAACATCACAGCTTTTTAGTCTTGAACAGCTAAGCAGCCTCCCCAGGCCAGAACAGACCAGGATTGCAGCACTACTGAAGGAAAAATCTATTTCTCTTTTCTCCTCCGAAGTCACTTCCTTTGGGAACTAGATACCGAGTTGTGGTACTGATTCCCTGCACTGAACCACCTAGGCTCTTCTCCTTGCATTCAGATTATCTCTCCAGAACACGGTGAACTATTGCCTTCAGAAAACAGATTCACATGTCTTAATTTCCTACCACCTTCTCATTTTCGTCTTTTCAGATTGTTCTTCCTTTTTTTTTTTTTTTTGCAACCTGTTTTTCCACTATAAACCTGTTGCTGGCCCCTCCCAAGTAGGAACTTAAAAAATAATTGCTAGGTCTACAAAGGCAGAGGTGGTTTTGTTTGTTTTATGCCACGGGGTATGTGGCATGAAGTTTATTGCATCACTGAAGGTCGTTATTATAATGAAGTACCTCTCTGTAATAGGAACTGGAGACAAGCCTTGGATCTATTTGTGCCTCCAAGTTGCTATTTTCCTACGCTTGGTCTCCGTGACCAGGGAGAAACTTTCTAAGAAATGTCAGCGGCCACTTTTAAGATCCAGAATAGCATCCTGTCTAATATTTCCAACATCCTCAGACATACAAAAAGCATCACTAGACCCTTGTGGTGAGAGAACCCCACCTCTGACAGACCTGAATGGAGAGAAGAAAAAATATTTCCTGAAACCCATGGGACTAAGATCAAACCTCATAAAAAGGAGAAATGTCGCCTGCTCAATGAAGCTCCTGAGCTTTGGATTTTATATGATCGGGGCACACTCCACAAGAGGCAAGTGGCCTCAGCAGGGTGACCATATACACCTGTGAGCTCAGAATTCCCTTTCTCTGTATTCCCAAGAATGCAATACCTCAAGAGATATTTGAAACCCTTCTGTCACCTGCACTTTGTTATGTACTGGCACCCCACAGAAGGACATGCATCTGACCCTGATGCTGCAGACACTCGAGCATGTGCTTAAGGATATTCTCAAAGCCAGTTGAGCTGGTCATGCAGTTAACACCACTGAGCACAGGTTACCTGTTCAAAATGAGCACCACAGCAGGGATCTCGCAATTCCAGCAGCTACATGGATCTTCTGTTGAAACTGTCTCTCTTGAGTGGCACTCCATATATGTGTGTTTCTTCCTTGTGTCCTGTTCTAGGGCTTGAGACCCTAACATTTTTGTCAATCATACCACGTTTATGGTTTTTTGTTACTCTGGGACTAACTCAAATGTCAATGTTACATAGCAGAGAGGATGCAGCACTTTGTAATTCCTTCATTGCTTAGCTGTATTTCTCATGCCATGGGCCAATGCATTTTGCTTCATGACTCTGGGCTGTAAAATAACCTTTGAGAATACCATGCCCTTGCTGATAAGACCAAAGAAATGAAAAATGAAAAAAAAAAAAAGGCTTTGGCAGAGCAGTTTCTATTGCAATCACTAATCAGTGCCTCCTTTTGCTGCAGTGTACTTTGCTACAAGGAAATGCCTGGCAGGTTCGCTATCTCAAAGTAGCAGTTCACCTACTGTAAGTGCTCCTCAGGAGGAGAATGAGGAGATGGAGCTCCAGTTCCATGGACCCTGCAAACTGGTCTCTTTTGGGAAGGTCTCCCACTGCGGCCCGCCACAAGGCCAAGTTCTCTGCCCTCCCGCTTGCAGCTTTGGAGATGGGCAGTGCTGGCCCCGCTTGCTGATTTCCCAGTATTTCTCACAGCACAGAGCCACTTGCAAGGTCCAAGAAGCCAGCGCCTTTATTGCAATTGAGCTTTCACCCATTTATGTTCTGTACAGCACACATGGCAATGGTGGCACGGGCACAGCAAGCAAGGTCTCGGCTGAAGACAGAACCACAAAGAAACACAGAATGTTTGGGGTTGGAAGGGACCTTTAAGACCATCCATTTCCAACTCCGTTGCCACTTCTAAGGCTGGGGCATCCACCATTTCTCCAGGCAACCTGTTCCAATGCCTCACCACCCTCATCATAAATAATGTCTTCCTTACGTCCAATCTAATTCTACCCTTGCAGTATATAATTGTTGCCCCTTGTCACTACAGGCCTTCATAAAAAGCCTCTCTCCATCTTTCTTACAAGCCTCCCTTATATATTGAAAACACACAGTAAGGTTTCCCCAGAGATGAAAAAATGATTGTTTCCAGTAGAAGTCTCTCTTTTCTACCAGTGTTGGAAATCCCACCTTCTCATTCTTCATGTAAGGAATATCATACACAATTCCAAGTAAACCTCAAGGGAAACAGGATGCTATTTCATTCAAGTATCACAACTGATATTTATATTAAATGGAAGAGTGGAAAAATTGTGAATACTAATGGGAGAAAAGGGTAGGTGCCCTTAGGTGCCCTGCTTCTTCCTATTCTTATAACACGGGTAAGTGGATGGAAATGAAACACATCTGCTAATGAACATGGCGTAATTTCACTAGAAAAGGGAAGTGACGATTTATTTTGCCTGATCCTAAACCATTTTCCTGTCAAGATAAGCAGATTTTGAGAGGATCACTTTGCCTTGCTGCTTTTGATTTCTACTTTGCCAGGGAAACAAGCATGCTGCAAAGAAACAGTCAAGGCTCTGAGCTGTGTCACATGGCCCAATTCAAAGAGGGAAACCCTTTGAATCATCAAAGGAAGCAAGGGGTTTATTTCTTTTTTCCATTATGCAAAATAACACATTTTCAAATTTACTGCCAGCTCCAATTCTTCTGGGAAAAGAGACAGTTCTGGTAACCAGTCGCTGAAGTAAAGTTAAAAAACTTGGTGTCAGGATCAAAATTCTTGGGAAAGGAGGCCTTTCTGTTCCCTGCATTTGGCCTGGATAGCTACCCAATTAAGTTTCATTGTCCTAGAGAAAGTGTGATTTTAAAGTCCTTTTATAAACTAGGAATAAAACTATATGGATAACTAGTCACTGAAATGTGTTGAAAACACAACGCTAAACTTCGTTGCAGTCAGGTTTGGACCCTCCTTACAACTCTGCCCTCCTAAAACTAAAATGAAACTGCTTTGACTCTATATCAGATGGTGTGAAACCAGTTTAGCTTTTCAGAAAGACGCTTTTCACTTGAAAAAGGAAATACATGTGCAAGGATTTGAAGGAAGCTGAGCTGTTCTGTCAGCTGATGGTTTGACCTATACTGTGTGATATATACAATTCCTATTTTCAAAAGATTCATCCTAGACCCATTGTAAGAAGCTGGTTGTTCCTGTTGAAATTGAAACTAATGCTACGGTTCTACAGCATAATGCTGTTAGGAAAAGTGGAATATGTTTGTGTTTAAATAAGAAGAAGACGTTATTAAAAACTGTGAAGAGATGGTAAACGTTGGGGAAAATTGACACTAGGAAGCAATTCTTAAGGCTCATGTACAGTTATGCCAATGGTAACAGGGTAACTCCAGCTCAGCTAATTGGAACAGGGTTAGTCAAAGGACGCTGCATGTACGGTGCTGGCAGCAATGGCGGAAAAGTCTTCATCATCCACAAACTTTGTCACAGCACAGACCGGCATTTGCTCTGCACTGCGCTACACCATCAGAGCAAAACTCCCAGAGGATACTTCTCCCACAGAGGCTTCCTCCATTTCAGCTGAATGCCTACAACTATAATGCTAAATGCTTAAAGAAAACTGAGGAAGCTGCACTGCCTTTTTTTGACATAGCAAGTAAACCTGCTTGAAACAGTAAGAACAGAAAGGTCTGGCTTCAGGCACCAAGACTGCAGTGGAGTTCCCAGGGGCACCAGCTCAGGCTCTGACAAGAAGTCAAAATGGAAATGGCTGGTGAAAAATTCGTAATAAAGACATGCCTCAAGGACACTCAGTGAAAGCAGCCAGAAATGCTGGCCTCATTCCTGTATGCTATTTGTCATATATGTCAAATATCAACATACAACCCTGTCAGGCATCTTAGCTTTTTAGCTGCTCTTGGGAACCTGGAGACATTTATAGCCCCTTCCCTTGCAGTGGTGCCTCATCCCCACACATTTTCCAGGCACTTCATGGTGTGTGGGGGCAGTGCCGGTGCCGCAGGTGGCATGCAAACTTCAGAGCAGGCTCACTCTTGCAACTAAAGGCGGGGGGTGGAGTCTGTAAGGTAATCTTAACTCAGTGCTGGGCCATCATCTATCCTCAAGCTGCTATTCCTGTTTTCTTGGCCTTGACAGGTCACAAAATCTCCTTGTCAGTGTCAGCAATGAGTAATTGCCATAGCAAACCCTGGATGTGTGGTCCATATTTTGCCTCAGATGTAGAGGAGACATTTTAATGTGTATATGTCCCTTGTAAGAGAACAGGGTGTCCCTCTTATTGTCCCTTTATAAATAAGAAGGAGAGTTTCTGAATTTTATTTCTTTTTTTTTAAATAACTGTAGTTAATCTAGAGTTTCTCTCCTCTGTCAGTTTTCAGTGTAATTTGTTCAAGCTGAGACAGGGTGCAAGAAACAGCTGGAGCGTGTTTAGTGCAATGTTTCCTCACAAAGCTGCCTTCTCCTGGGAGAAACAAGGGCAGATGAAGACTAGGAACTGCAGCTGGAGAGAGAAGATCAACACTTCCTTTACACGCAAAATATGATTTGGTCAAAAAACAGGCAAGCATCTGCCCAAATGGATAAGTAGATCTTCAGTGCTAGAAGCACTGGCTTGTAATGAGGCTGCTTTCCTGTCCATCTTCCAGGCAGTCACACACAGAAGTGTAGTGCTAGGGATTTGGGAACAAAACAAGTACCTGGAACAAGAAACAGGAGAAAAACAAACCCACACCTATGGCTCAGGCCGCATCTAAACCCGTGGTGTTTCCTAGCCTCTAGTCATTTCTCTCACATAGAAAAGACTGGAACCAGCAAGCCTGCTCATTGAACCCCAGGCTCAAAACAGAGGGGGCAAAGCAGTCACAGAGGGGCTACATGTTCTTGGCCAAGGGACTGTTCTGTAAAGAAAATTCAATACCATTCTTGGAACAATGCATTTTTTTAATTACCTTCATTTCATCACGGCTTTTGTGCACTCAGGAAAGGGTAGAGCCAGCCAGCTCTCAGAAATCTACTGATCTGAGTCTTTGGAAACTCGTTCAAAGGTGAAGCAGGCCACATGACAGGTGGAAAAACTAGGCATCAAAAGTCAATTAAATTAAGTATTTCAAAGAAGCATCTCTGAGCAAAATGCAGGAAGACCTCACGAGTAGCTTTTCTGAGCAACACAACAAAAAATCCAAGTGATGGACAAATCAAAACAGAAAAAAATGTCAGTTTTGATAAACCTCTGTGTACTGGAAAGGTGGATAATGTAGAAGGCAGGATACAGACCATGGTTTCGAGGAATTCAGCTCATTTCCCACTCCCTCAGCAATTTCTGAGAGGACCCTGGAAAAGTCACCAACTTGGATTCATCCCCAGCTAACTCTAGACATTAAGAAGAGGATGCCTAAATTTAGGACAGTCAGCACCTTAGGCCCTTTTCCATACTCCAGAGGGCAATTCAGACACCAGGTGAACCAAGATGTTCATCTAGTCTAGAAACCATAACTGCTGTCTGATGGCACGAGTACTGTCCTCCATGCTTCAATTCCCAGCTCTGGACACTGGGATGGCATCACTGATTCTTTGCCAAGGCCATTGGAAAGTCACTATTATTGAAGAACATGAAACTCTGAAATGCCATATTGATAGGAGCAAGGTATCAGTTAGAGCAACTGCTCTTAGTGATTTTCTTCAGAAGATTTTCTAATTGGAAGCATTGGGTTTGAGTTCCTTGCAAGCCAGACTTGCCAAGAAGTAGGTAAAGAAACCTGATAAAGCACATTTTCCACTAACTGTTATTTGCAAATAATTGTTCTGTCACATGCTGCTGTATTCACAGAAGAGATTGTATACGAAACTAGGTCTGGTTTTCTACAAGTGACGCTTTCTGTTTTGTATTTTCCTTTTCTTTGCTAAAGCCTTCTGTTGCAGTCTTTGCACTAATCTCTTGTATTTTTTGATGATAATGTTTATATAGTTGAACTCTTACTTGCATAACTCATTCTTGAGAGGCTGATTATCGATACAAGTAACCTTTTACCACCTTTTCACACTTCTAGAAGACGTAGTTCATGCTGTTTGTATTTTGAACTTAAGTGATGGAATGGAGCTGAAGGCCATGCAGATATATTTATTTTTTCCCAAAACAAACTTGAAAGTTCAAGCATAGCTATGAAAATATATCACAGTCCTGTGGGATCAACCCAGCATTTTGTGTCTGACATGGCTGAAGGCGGATGTGTCTGCAAGAGACCAGGCATAAGACAGAGATCTCCTTCTCCAGAATAGTTCCCAGTCTAAGATTTTCTGGGCCAGAAGTAAGGTCTTTGCCTTACAACTTCTCAACTTCTACTAATGTTGATACTAACATAAGAATTTATGTTAAAAAACTAAATCCAACTTAAGCACCACAGTACAAATTGCTTGTAACACCAAAGGGCTATGGATTGAATTCCTTTCAGGCCTCTGTGTGCAGAGCTACGACAGCAGAAATGATCACCCACCTGAGCCACCCCGGCACCTCACAGGACACTCCCTTGGCAGTACCAGGCACCTGTGTCACCTACTGTGGTGGTTTGAAGAGACTGAGTTGATGGACAGGGTTTTGGACCAATCGCTTCTCACGATTTTGCACATAAAAGGGCACTGGGGAGGGGAAGTGGCTCTCTTCTTTTCCGATCCCTGAGCCGGAGGGGTAGTGGGCCCGGCCGGGCCGGGCCAGACCGGG
Organism: Pachycephala philippinensis; assembly: GCA_013397055.1. NCBI lineage: Eukaryota > Metazoa > Chordata > Aves > Passeriformes > Pachycephala > Pachycephala philippinensis. The sequence goes on from VWZT01000762.1 coordinate 79,572, forward strand.
CCGAGCCCCTGCCCTCTC
>VWZT01000762.1:80057-93670 GCA_013397055.1 Pachycephala philippinensis
TGATAGCAGTTGTGGGAAAACTGCAAAGTTCATAAGAGAGAGAGATATTTCACGGCAGCAGATTTTTCTTTTCCCCGGGCGGGTCTGTTTGTTAGTGACAGTTTGAAACACCACACTAGAGCAGAAGAAACCTCTTTTTCTTTCAAATATGAATGAGACTTAAAGACTGCAATTCTGACCTGAAATCATGTGTTATCCTTTGTGCAAGTATGGAAATTATTAGGGGGAGGTGCTGGAGAGAAAGAGAGGGTTTGTTTTAATCTTTATCATTATCATTCTTCTTATTACCTTTAATTCTGTTAGTAATAAACTTCTTTGTATTCTTTAAAGTTTTGAGCCTGCTTTGCCCTTCTTCTAACTCTTATCTCACAAAAAGTAAAAGATGCAAACTAAACCACCACACCTACACAAGGCCCAGGTGGGAGGGCTCAGGTCACCTGCCCGTGTTCCACCCACAGAGCATAACCTTTGGCCTCGCTCCTGTTATTCTGCTTGTTGCTCCTGCACAAGAGCAAATGCAGAGTAAAAGATGGAAACAGGAGGATCTCCTACAGCTTGCTGGGACAGGGGACAGCCAAGTGCCTCCAGTGCCCCTGTGGTTCACTTCAGTGGGAAGTGGACACTCTTTCTCCCACAACATCAAGGCAGAAATGGACAGCTGAAGTAAGGGAGAAGTTCCTATTAACTCTCACCTAAGAGATACATGGATTCTTTATTCCCAGGCTATTTAGCCTTTCCTTTTTCCCAGCTTATGTTTCCCTCATTTTAAAAATGACTTCCAGTGAAATACTTTCCTGTTGCTTTCAGTTCTTTGTTGTGGAAAGTATAAGTGGGAGGAAGGTTTCACAACAGGTTTCACCCTCTGAAACCTGAATCTCTGCAAACCATCTTACTTGTGGTTCTGGCAATACCAATTTTAGCCCTGGGAGAAACTGAACTTTGATCAGAAAAGTTGGTTTTCTCATCTATTTCAGCTCTAAGCTGAGTTTGATTTTTGTATTTTAAATGATATCTAATCACTGCCACATGGTGTCAGGATGTGCGTGGTCTGAAGAGCTTTCTTTTCTCATCTGATAGAGGCTTTTCTGCATCAAGGATCATATAGCTGCAAATTTTCTCCCTAGTTTAAATACAATTCTGTATGTGGAGTGAATTTTGGAAAGAAAATGATCATTGGTGGTATTGGACAGAATCCATTTGGGCCACATGCTACAAACAGGTAGGGCTGAGGTTGCTGGATCAGTCGCTGTCCTTACTCCTCTCCTCGGCACTTTAAGAAGTCCACAAGTGTATTGTGAGACAGGCACCCATGTCCTTTGATAAACCTTACTAACTGGAGATGGGGAGAAATGAAGAAAGTTGGTTTGCAAGAAATTACACTTCTGCCCAAGGGCTCTCACATCTATAAGAAGAATTAAATCCATTATAGGGATGGGTAGTGACAGATGAGAACAAGGTAACTTCCAAGAGCTCCAATTATCATGGCATCCTAAATGGTTTGGGTTGGAAGAGACTTTTAAGATCATTCAGTTCCAAGCCACCTGTCATGGGCAGGAACACCTTCCACTAGACCAGGTTGCTCAAAGCCCCATCCAACCTGGCCTTGAACACTTACAGAGACAGGGCATCCACAGCTTCTCCGGGTAACCTGTTTCAGTGCCTCACCACCCTCACAGTAAAGAATTTCTTCCTATTCTAAACCCACTCTCTTTCAGTATACAGCCATTCCCCCTCGTTTTTTCACTACATTCCCTTGTAAAAAGTCCCTCTCCAGCTTTCTTGCCCACTTTGAGGTATTGAAGGGCTGTTCTGAGGTCTCCCTTAAGCCTTCTCTTCTCCATGCTGAAGAACTCTCTCAGCCTGTGTTCATAGGAGAGGTGCTCCAGTCCTTGAGCATTTTTGTGGCCTTTTCTGTATTTGCTCCAACAGGTCCGTGTCCTTCCTGTGCTGGGGACCTCAGAGCTGGATGCAGCACTCCAGGCGGGCTCTCGCCAGAGCGGAGTAGAGGGGCAGAATCACCTGCCTTGACCAGCTGCCCACATTGCTTTTGATGCAGCCCAGAATACGGCTGGATTTCAGGGCTGGAAGCATATGCTGCCAGCTCACATCAAGCTTCTTGTCAACCAACACCCCCAGGCACTGAATCACAGAATCACAGAATATGCTGAATTGGAAGAGACCCATCAGGATCATCGAGTCCAACTCCTGGCCCTGCACAGGACACTCCAAGAATCACACCATGTGCCTGAGAGCATTGTCCAAATGCTTCTTGAACTCTGTCAGGCTTGGTGCTGTGACCCCTTCCCTGGGGAGCCTGTTCCAGCACTCAACCACCTTCTGGGTGAAAAAAAACCCAAGTCCTTCTCCTCAGGGCTGCTCTCAATCCATTCATCCCTCAGCTTGTATTTGGGCTTCAGATTGCCATGACCCCTGTGCAGGATCTTGTGCTTGGCCCTGCTGAACATCATGATGTTTGCATGGGCCCACCTCCCAAGCCTGTCCAGGTCCCTCTGGATGGCATAGTCAGCTCTTTGACTTGCATGTTATGTAAAAAATTTGCATCTTGCATAGAAAGGGGCACCAGCGAATGGGATGGCCCCTAAGAGGAAAGTAAGGTACAAGAGGGGCAGCGAGGGAAGTAAAGGGACAAGTTATACAACTTTCACTTAGTTGAGAATAGTGTTTCAAATCTGCAGAAAACAGCATGTTGCTCGCCTTGTTCCCTAGACAGAAAGGCCCAGTTTTACAATCTCCTTTTATTGTTTTGCTGATAAGCAGGCATTTCACATTTCTGACACTAAACAAAATCTCCTTTAGAAAAGTCGGTGCCATGGCCTTTTCCAGCTGGAACATTACAACCACAGGCTGGCTGGCCAGCTAAGTTTTTGCCCCGTAACACAATGTCTCAGAGGTGGCTGCCCAAGTTGCTCCAGCTAGAAAGGGACAAAGCCTGCTGCAGGAGCAGCCAGCTTCAGCTCCTGCTTCCACCCTTGTCCACACGGGCAGCAGCACAAATATGGTGCAAACTTCCCAGCTCTTGGGGTGATCTGGCTTGGGTGCACCGGGATGACTCGTGGAGTACCTGACTTTGTATTTCCATCCTGCAAACACTGACTGCTAGCCAAAGTTTAGTCCTCTTCTGCGGATTTTATAAGGCCCCTATTGTGACCCCTATTGTTAGACTCCTCCTTTACACAGCTGTAAAGTGAGCAAATTTTCCTTCTTTGACTCCGAAAGGGTATTTCTGCATGGCACAAAGCTGAGCCTGGTACCTCCCAGTGTCCAAGCGAGGGTCAGGATTACCCCTTCCTGGGGAAACCCACCTGCTTGCCTGGCAATCCCAGCGGCCTGAAATGACCGACCCAGGCCACTGGTAACAAACTGAACTTCTCAGTTTGTTTTTGCATTGCTCAAGCAACGGGAATAGCTTGATTCTGGTTAGTCTCAAGATCTGAAAGTGGAGCTACCAAAATCGCTGAATCAGAGGAAATGGATCTCTGACAACAATAATATTTATGAATTCTTATGAAAAATTGCTGAAGATGTTTTTGGGGTTAAAAAAAAAAAAAATAGAAAAGAACAACACCTCCAGAAGTGCCTGCGATATGTTTGTGCCTTGTTGCTCACAGGAAACATGCGTGCTGTTTTTGTCAGCTAACAAAATACTTTCTAACAAGGCGTTTTGACAAAGCTGAAAATCACACCAATGTGAGTCATTTTGGCTTCAAGAGCACATCTTAGAAAAAGGAATCTCAGGAAAAAAGTCTAAATAAACGCTGGCATGAAAGACAGTCTTTAAGTGACAGGCCTGGAAAGGCTATGCATATTTGTACTCAATACAGAACGATTGCTATCTTTCAACCCACACAACTGCTTCATGTTTTCTCCTTCTTTTTTCTTTTTTTATAAATGCCAAGAATGAAAAAAAAAAATCGCCTAGTTTCTTTGCTAACTTTTGGACACTGATAAAGTTCATTACTTCAGAGGGCTGTGATTACTTTTTTTTTTTATGTAGCTGTGTGACCTCTGCTGGCAGATTCTTATCATGACTGCAGCAATTCACACACATAGGTACGGATACATTGGCATTCCGGTAAGTCCTGCCCTACATACACAAGGAGACATAATACACAAGACGATATAATCCCTGCTCTGGAAAATAGACTCCCACGCTGGAAAAGTGTGGAAAAAAATAATAATCGTATAACCCAGCTTTCTCCACTCACAGATGTTTTACAGGGCACTTTTTAGAGTACCTTTGATAAATAGATATGACCATCTCAGGATGGGGCCACTGGTGTTTATTCAGCATAATGGTCTAAATGTTCATTATTGCTCGGAAAGCCCCTAAACTTCATCCTGTTAGAAGCAGGGAGGTTACACCGAGGAAAGGATTAGTCTCCACTTGCATTCCTTTCTTGTACTCCTTCTCATACCATCTGCTAACAGCCATTGTGGGAGAGAGGATACCAGCTAAATGGACTTTTATTCTGACTCAGCACGGCTGCAGACAGTCTGTCCGCTACGATACAGCGGCACAGTATAATTTGATACTTTAAAAAAATGGCCATTCACCTGACAGATCACAATGCAACTTGCACTTAACAGCCTCGCTCTTTGTGATATCCAAGGTCATTTCTATTATTACAGCACAGTGCACGGAAATACCACAAATACCAAGAGAGTCTTATCTATTTATCATAGGTGAAATTGGCACGCTTTGTAGCACAACGGCTCCACGGTGGGTCACAGGCATTTGAGTTCACTTAAGTTTATATTCATGGGCTGGCTCCCGCAGTTGGGAGTTCGGTGGATTCCATGGATGCATATATCTGTGATGGCACTGCCGCAGCCACTCCTCAAGTGTCCAGCTTCCACACTGACTCTGCTCCTTGACACAAGGCTGCAAACATAAACATGCAAAAAATAAATAAATAAATAAATAAATAAAGACCAGAATTAGCTGTGAGAGCCAAATGCAAGGGGTAGGCATGGATCTTCGCTCCTTCCCTCCCTCCCTGGCTTCACACACCTGCTCACACCTAAAACACATAGTGTGTTTAGCACCTTGCCTTACCATAGCAGAAAAGGGAGATTATAACCCAAAGCTTCACCGCTGCTGCCAAACACAAACCACTTGAGACCCCAGAGCACAGCTGGCTGGGTCTGAGGGGAGCAGGGCGGGGTCCAGCGCAGTCAGGCATCCTTCATCCCGCATGAGGGACTCCCGTGTCCCACTGCTGGGTTCTCCCCGAGGCAGTAGCAGGAGCAGCAGGCCCAGAGCCCCGAGCCCTGAAGCCCTGAAGCGCTGAACCTTGAGGCCCTGAAACCCTGAAGCCCCGCCGCCCTGAAGCCCTGAGCCTTGAGTCCCTGAATCCCTGGATCCCTGGATCCAAGAGCGGCCCTCAGGTGCGACGCGCGGAGAGGGCGCCCCCTGGCGGCCCCCGGCGCGCCCCTCCCCGCTCCCGGGGCGCCGCCGGCCCCCCCGCCCGCCGCCGCCGNAATAGCGCCGGGGCTGTTTACCCGCTCCATGGGGGTTCGCTATAAAAGGGCGCCGGGGACCGCCGCGCCAGCCAGACGCGCCGGGGCGCACCGCGCCGCGCCACGCAGGGCACCCGCCACGGCGCTCCGTCCCCACGCCGGGAGACACTTTCTCCGCTTTTTCCTCGCCTTTTATTAATTTTTACCCCGTTTCCCCTCACTTATTCCATCCGCCCTCCGCCGCCTGCTATGGATTATTGCCACATGATCGTCTCGCTGCTCTTCGTGCTCTGCCCGGGGCTGCTGCCGGCAGGTAGGTGCCGATCCGCTGCCGCTCGCCCCCGCTCGGGTCCGGCCCCGCGGGGGTCGCAGCCGGGCTCCGGGGAGGGGTGCCTGAGGGATGCAGCGGGACGGGATGCGCGGGTGCCTTGCCTTGCCTTGCCTTGCCGCGGGTGTTGAGCTCTGCCGCTCCCTCCCGCAGCCCCCAGAGCCGAGGTGGACGCCGCGCCGCCCCCCGCCGCCGCCGCGCACCGCCGCGCCCGGCGCTGCTCCTGCTCCTCGCTGATGGACGAGGAGTGCGTCTACTTCTGCCACCTCGACATCATCTGGATCAACACCCCCGAGTGAGTGGAGTGGAGGGGTTTCGGCAGTTCCCCAGCGCCGGGTCCCGCTTTGGTTAGGAAGAAAGGGAGGGAGGTGTGAAGGCGAAAATTAAGAACCACAGCTGCCCTGCAGAGATGGGAAGGGGAGGAAGGAATAGTTATTTGCACAGTTTCTCCTACTGCTTTACCTCCCTGCTCCCACTTTTCTGACACATTTAGCAACGAGACTCTTCACCAGAAGAAAGCAAGCAGGATCTGGCCACCTAGATTGGGCAGATAGCTCCTAATAGCCCTAACACACCTGCCTTCCTAAAATCTGGGCAGCAGTATTTCCTTTAGGTGCTGCTCTGCAAAGGCTGCAGGATACTTTTCTCTATGAATCAGAAGCAGACAAAATGCCAAAGGCATGATTTTGTCAGCATGAATTTGAGCAGTTTTCTTTCTGACAAGTTAGGAAGTTGGAAGGAATACTTTGACACCGGGTGGCTCTAGCTGCCTTTTACTGCTCTCTGCTGCAAATTGATGTGTCCCACGTGTCGATAGGATTATGCACAGTATCCATTTCTACACTCTTCTCATCAAAATGTAGTGAGCTGGAGGCTCACCTAATGCTGCAAACACTGACTCTGGTGATTTCTTCTGCTGCTGGGTTTTCTCTGAGCACAGAGGATCTGTTCCTCACTTTTACTGCTTCTTTCAGTGTTGGCAGTTGCCAAAGTTCAAAGAGATGAGGTTTTATTGCTTTCTATTGCACAGGGAGGCACAGCAGCCTTGTGAAATCACAATTAAAAGGTCATTATCCTTGTCAGTAGCCACCCTAATGAATATGTTGCAGGATCATCAGAAGCATTTGTGTGGAAACTGTGACTAACGAGGCATTCCCAATCCCACAACCTTTACTTGTGCAATCAATGCCATTGATAAGAGTGCCCAAAATACCCCACAGTGTTTTGAAGCCACAGAATTATTTGAAAGACTTTCATGTTGTCTCTTTGATCATAGGAAGACTGTTCCATATGGTCTCGGAGGCCCTTCTCGACCCAGAAGATCACTGAAGGACATGGTGCCAGAGATGCTCGCTGAACCAAGCAGCAGATGCCAATGTGCCAACCAGAAGGACAAGAAATGTCTGAACTTCTGCCAGGCAGGCAAATATCTCTGGTGCGTCTCTTGTTGCTACTCTTTAAAAGGCAATGCATGTGAAAGGGATGGATTGTGGTGCACTTACTCATTTTGGCACTTGCTGGGCGAATACTCTCCCCAAAGCCTTGCCTCCTACCTGAGTGCTCACACTGCTATGATACATACTATGGCTTGGCCCAGAAAGATTGCTTATTACACGCCTTGAGAAGTGGTTGATGAGATGCCTCACCTTGCGGACTGCAGACTTGACTATTTTTTTTAACAGCAGCACCTTTTCCCTTTTAACAGGGCTCAGTCCACAGTGGAGAAAACCTCACAGCACCGCATCAAAGCCGGCAATTGCACTGGACCCAAATGCACGAACCAACAGCTTGTTGACAGCAAGAAAATGAAGCGGTGAGTTTCTTCTCATCCTGTTGTAGTTCCCCAGAGCAGCAATAGAGAGCATAGTGCACCTGCCTTCGGGTCATCCTGGGCTTAGCTCGTGGTTTCAGCTTGAGAGTTATGGAGGAATCAGTGAGGATATTTTGAGGGCTTTTCTTCATGCGCTGGGCTTTCAGCTTGTGAGGACACAGGTGCTGAGCTCAGCCCACTGTCCTCCGCTTGCATTCAGCGCTCAGCCATATGCCCATGGAAAAGTACGGAATACAGAAGTTTGCCCGTACTAAAAAAGATTCTTTAGTGCTACTTTCACAAGCAGAACAGAACTTACGGAAGCAGGGCAGCCTGATGATATTGAATGAGACTTAGGCCCTGGAAGTCTTAAATAATTTTTTGAAAGTGGGGCTTGCTTACTTACTTGAAAAATACACCCATTCATTGGAAGTAGGATCAGGTTCACCTGAAAGAAACAACACTGACGAAACAAAAAAAACACTGGAGACCTCCTGACTGGCTACTTAAGGAAGTCTAGGGCATCTATATTTGAGTGAACATTTTAATTTAACGCTTACATTGTAATTATGAATACAATATTTCAAGTATCTTAAGTTAGCCTAATTCTAAGAGAGGTGTAGCAAACAGCAGTTTATTAGGATCCCATGGCAGAAATCTAGACTGAGGTTTATTTAATCAAAAACTAAATTTTTGCACACTCTAGATACATCTTCGTTATCACAATAAATGTACATTTCTTGTTTTTGCAGGCTGGAAGCCATTGGTAACAGTATCAAGGCTTCCTTCAGTATCGCAAAGCTGAAGGCTGAGCTCCAGAAAGGGCGAAACCTCAAACATAACAGGGCAAACAAAAGGCAAAGCGACCGGGAAAGCCTGAAAGCATCCTAGTGGGAAGATCATCTGAATCTTTCTCCACAATGCTTGCTGACAAAGCATCACGAAAACTCTGCCTTGACTCCAACATTCCATGATGGCGAAGGGCTCCTCTGTCCAAGTGTTTGCGCAGCAGAGCGAAATGCTAAGGAAGTCCTGTATTTGGAGATATAAAGACAAAGGATTTCATCCTTTTGGAATTCAGGTGGATGGGTAGAAGGGCTGAAGGGAAATCTGCAGTAACATACATGAAAAGCCATCTGTCTGAAGAAACATTTGAATACTGCTTCTGGAATGTTACCAATTGATTAAGCAGCTTTCAGGGTCTACATCAAAAGCATCTTGCAAGGAAGACCTCACAGATGTGCTTAGCAAGGACAAAAAGCAAGATCTGAGTGTACAAACTTCAAAGCAAAGAACTCTACCTTTTGATTAAAATGCAGAAATGAAAGCCACAGTGCTACTTTAATCAGGACTTACAGCATATATACATGTCTACCTCGCGTACTGTTTGTTGCACTCCTGCTAGAGTATTTTTACACCTTGTTATTGCCTTTACTAATCAGCTGCAACCCTTTGCCTTTTTTCAGAAGTCTAGTTTACTTGTACAACCAGAGTTATCTGAATGTGGGTTAGGCACTCTGGTTGTTTGCATAGTCAAAGTCTTTTGGCTTTGGATACCAAAGGACTCTTCAACATAAAATAAAAGTTAGAGGACACTACTAAGTTTCCCATAACAAGGGTATTTGGCCAACTGAAGTTCTAATTATAGAGGTTGTTGTGTCTTACATGCTACCAAAAATGCACTCAAGTGGAGATGTACCAGAGGCTGTTGCAAGATTTATTCAGGGCCTTGTTTGGTGGAAATGCATTGAGACAAAGGGTTGTTTTGAATTAAGTCAAAAGGCTAATATTGGGTGAATGTTTATAGCAGTGAATTTGTTCACATTGTTGAATTTGCAGACAAGTTGAATCTTATGTGCTTATTTTTGTGTCTTGTATTTATATTCGCACAAGTTCTTCATTATATTTACCATGTTGAATACACATTGAAGTAGGCCATATTGGTCTATGCATGTTTTATGTATTTCTGTATGAAATTGGGAAATGCTTTATGCCTATCAAGGTAAATATCCTCAGAAATAAATATTTTTAATTACTGTATTGGCTTATTTTTCCTTAGTCTGTGGCTCTGTGATCATGGAGGTAGATTGCCCCACATACAAAGCTGGCCTGGGTGAAGTGTGTGCACATGATTGCCTTTCTGTCAGATAAGCCAGATCACGGCAGTGGAAGTTTGTGCCAGATGTGAGACAGCAGATGATACTTGTTCTAGCTGCAAGCTTGCTCATCAAATCTTCACGGCAAACTCTAAATTGGCCAAAACAATTTATCCTGGAGCAGTCTTCTCACGTGTCTGGTGTCTTTTTCACCCAGCAGTACAAATTCTAGTGTTGGATGTACTGTAGCATTACAATATGGGCAGTAAGGGTTTGGGTGTAGATGAACTAGAGGGGAAAATGCACACACTGGAAAATTTGTGAGCTGTATTAAACTAGGAAATGTTACTTATTACTATGCTATACTGTAAATTTCAGCTCATTCCATGCAAGTTAAATGGAATGAGCTGAAATTTAACCTCAATGGGGCCCAAGCCCAGAAAAGAGCTAGATCAATAGCTAAATTTTTACATGTTTCCAAACATTGGCTTTAAATGGTTATAACTAGAAATGTGCTTAAAGCAAATAAATGGATTTAATAATCTCTGATCCTATAGGGGGAAAAAAAGCACAAGAGTTAATCCATGGATAAAACTGTGTGGTTTGGGTTTTTTTAAAAACAGAACTTAACAAAGAAGTACAATTCAAGCAGTGTGATCCAAACACTAAAATAGTCACCATTGAAAATTTCTTAAATTGTTCTGAATTTCTTGTCAATATTCATAATACTGATAGTAAAGCCCATATAGTGTTTCCTTCCCACTGTTCTGCTATGCTTTGGAGCAGTAATTCAGTAGGGAAATGACATTGCTGACAATCCTGGTATGACAGGCAGTGGGAAGGAACTGGGAGCTTCTGTGCTTCTGCAGGGCAGGATGCAGAGCCAGAGCCATCCTTTGACCTCTGCATTACCCACACTGACTGCCCGGCATGTGCCTGGATTAGTGACCTCTGTCAGGCGTGAAGAGACCTCACTAATGCTCCCTGGTTTTCCATTTCTTGCTCTACCAGTGGTTGCCTTTGGCAGGGAAAATAAACAAGTAGTTGAGATGCTGCCTCTCACTCAGCCAAAGTGGCAGGCGAGCAGCTGGTGTGGGACGTCCCTGACAGGGAAGGAGCTGCGCATCAGCATCCCCATCCCAGTTGCTCCTGTTTCCTCTCCTAGGAAAGAGTGTGAGGAGAGGATCAATTCAGGGAGCGGGGGAGCATTGCAGCAGTGTCTGTGCTGTTATTAGGGCTGCTTATTTGGATTTTATAGGTGGCTGGCCTAAATGATGCTGTAGGTGGGCTTTAGTAACCCAGATTGCTGGCTATCTGCTTAAGAGATTCTTGAGAGACCATCCTAAAAATAAACCTGTTCCTTCTACGGTTTACTCTGTTCATGCCTGGAGTCAAAAGCTGGCTTCCATTCTCCTTTACTTCCTGGTAAACTGCATCTGCTGCTTGCTCATGCTGCAGCTTTGTGTAGTGATGGACACTCACTGGCCTTTTGGCATGCCATGGGTTCAGCATGGTCCCCAGAGTTGTGCAAAGTAAGGGCCTGAGCCTCAATGCAAAGAGCACGAGAAGGGTAATCTGCCCTGATAGCAGGGGCTTGCAGGCTTTGGGAAGAGTGGCAGGAGCTGTTCCATGCAGCCCAGCTGGCTTCAGGCACCCGCTGGTGTGCAGCAAGGGTGGAAGGGGATTCACCTCTGACTCTGCACTCCCTCCCCCCCCCACACACACTATTTGCCTTGTGGCATAGGAGCATAAACTGCAGCTTACCCTGGTTTGCATTAATGAGCTAGACTGAAAAAACAGAGTTTAGCAGTCTGTTTGTCTCATTGAATAAGCAAAAGGGAACATGAAGCATTTTATCTTAAGTCTGGCTCACGTACAATTACCAGGGTCTGTCCCAGAGGTTTGCTCCTTCTCAAAGCTCTGTGGCAGAGAGAGATTCAGTAACTTAGGCTAGAGCCCCTGATGAGAAAAGAGAGGCATAATATGTGCTGGGATTTATGGCACCGAACACAGAGCAGTGTAAAAGTACATTCTACTTATAATAAACGACCTGAGTGAAAAAATATTCTACCTGAAGCCAAAGGAAACATTGTGCTGACTGCAGAGGCAAGGCTGCAGAGTCAAGGCTCTTGTTCTTCTAACTAGAACTAATCTCACTTCTCTGAAAAAGGGAACCTTTCATCACCATGATCTATCTCCTTTTTAAGTGAGAGGTTCTTCTAATCCAGGATGAAATTTGAGAAGCATAAAGGGAAGTGTATAGGGAAGAGGGACACCACTTTCCAGTGTGTCCCAAAATACACCTGACATATGACTGAAATTCCATCTCACACCAAGAGCAAGGAAAAGTTCTGTTCCTGAGCCATTATCAGAGTGTATCTCCCTCCTCTGATTTTTCCTGAGTTCAGTGTGGCCATTTCTGTAATTGGAAAAAGTTTCACAGGAAAGGACAACTATTCTCCAAAATTAGGCTTGCTGTACTTATTTTTATTCAATGCTGACTGTAATTCTTTCTTTCTCAGCTAGTTTATTTTCATTTTCTCTGGATAAAGGCTGTTTTGACTATAGATCAAAACAAGGTATACAATAAAACAAAGCTTTGACGTGTGAGTCAGGCTTCAAGTCAGGAAAATACTACAATGCTACTGAAATTCTTTCCATCTTATCTACATAATTCTGACCTAATTTTTCCAGAAATGGCAACTCTAATCTGTACCACATTATCATGAACTGCCCCCAAATAATTCTTGCAGGATGTCCTAATATTGCCTATAGAAGTTACCAAATACCAGCCTCTTTGTTCACATTTCCTTACATTAGGATAAATTTAGCCACCACAACACATTTCTATATTTACAAACACAGAATGAGCTGGACAAACCACTGTTTGAATGCTATCTGATGTTTACTTTTTTCACACTCAACTGTTTGCCTCTGTGTATATAAAACCATATCAATTTTTACTTGGCTTGCATCAAGGCACTATTATTAGGCTCCTCGGGTAGAAATCCAGCTTCCATCCTCAGCCAATATCTTTATTTAATGTACTGTTCTTCCTTCGTGACCTAGGAAACAAAAGGACCGACTTTTTGATTAATTAGAGGAGAATGCTTGGAAGCTGTGGTGCTAAGTGTAAGTATGCAGAGAGACAGAAAGCTGCAGATAAAGTACAAAGATAGTGGCAAGATCGTTTTTCCTGAGGTAAACATCGTGCGAACGACATTTCAGAGCCATAGCCAGAATGAGTGTTCATGTCTTTCTTTATTTTATATCTCTGATCAAATCTGAGCTAAGTGAAAAATGATAGGGAAGCCTATTTTGCTCAATATGGTTAAACAATCAGTTGGTATGTCTTAGTGCCTGGGACAAACTCCTCTGCTCTGATCAGGTCAAGGAGACCTGAATTCTGCCTGAAGTCCACTGGGCCAGCCAGCCAGCCAACAATTCCCTCAGCTTTAGAGGCATCATTTCTGCCAGTGCAAACGAGAGCAGAATTTGACCCAGAAAGGCTTCCTTCTTTCTGGTATCACCATGCTGGGCACAAACAGACATTGGTTTGCTGATACTAGCACAGGCCTTTAGTGGCTCTTGGTTTTCTTGGTCTGGGTTTGGAGGAGTTTTTTTGTTGTTTGGTTGGGTTTTTTTCCTCCCTGCAAGCATTTGCTAGTAATAAATTAGATAAATATCACTTTGGTAAGCAATAGGGCAGTTTGCCTCTGGCTCAAAAAAAGCTGCATTCAGAAATGGATGAGCCCCATGGAGTTTGTGGTTTCATTGACCTCTCCAGCTATTTTGGGGGCTACAGAAATGATTTGAGTTCATCAACTGTAATTCAAGCCCACACTGTTGTTGTTGTGTTTTTCCCTCCAAGGAAATAAAATTAAAAAAAAAAAAAAAA
>VWZT01000762.1:93707-165306 GCA_013397055.1 Pachycephala philippinensis
CACCCAACCCTAAAACTAACTTTTTTCCTAGCTAAAGGAGAAATGTACATTATGTGCCAGTCACCAGAAACAAATCCAACTTCTAGTCTGGCAAGAAGAAAGCAGCACTGTATTTTGGTAATATAGGTTGGATTTACATTTTCCTCTGCTTTCTCCATTTCTCTTCACAAACAGTTCAACCCAGGACTTGATGAAGTATCCATCATGAAAAAAAAAGAGTTCTCTAAAGACTTCTTGTGCAAAGGTAGCCATGTGCATTGCATGTTTCGATGGGCCAGAACTTCTCCTCTTGTCATCTTTCTCATCTTTCTTTCAGTCCTTTTGTTGCAAGAGATTGTTTTTCTTTTGCTTCTTATTTTAATCTTCTCATATCTCTAACAGGAGTATAAAGCAGTGATATTCACAAACTAGACAGCAAACTAAAGTGGACAGAAAAGTTGGACAAATGTTGCATGCCATATTCTTATCAGAAATGTGCAGGCCTTTAAGGTGTGTATTTGCCTGTGGGAGGATTTCCCTCGGGTAGTGTAAACAAGCACAGAATGAGAACCATGACATTATATGCTGGAGAGGACTCTTGAGAGTGCCCTGTGGGTTTCTCCCTCATGGTTGTACCTCTCACGTGATCTCAAAGGAGACTCTCTTTCCTCACACACAGACTGCCCAGCACATCCATCAGGCACTTGGCTTCATTATGCGGCAAGGCAAGCAGGGATCAAAGAACCCATGCTGCTGGAAAGAGGGATCATAGCAGAGCTGATCAGAGCCTGCCACGCTCAATGCTGCTGCCAGTGAGCCTTTTGGGGTACAGGAGACAGGGTGGCTGCAAGTCACAAGCTGCACCAGCAGCCCTGATCAGTCCCCTGGAAATGTAAACCTCCTGTCCCACATGGCTGCAGGTTCACCACGGGTAATGCCACGCAGGCTGCTTTGCCATGCCAGCTGCTCTTTCTATAGGAACCATCTCAAAATGACCCCACAGGTCTTATCAGTACCTTACAGCAGACCTTTCTGAGAAAGCATCTCAGTTGGAAGTGCTGTCCAGTCATCCCAGCTTCCCTAAGGATGGACTAAACTGGCATTATTCAGTAGAGTTTGGAGGAACACTGCTAATTTCACCAGACGAAAGGTTTTTTTGTATCAGTCATGGAGCAATAGCCTACAGCTATGAAATCCACAGACACCTCAGCAGAGGTCCATGTTTCTTCCATGTACCCATAAGAAGAACATTTTCTTACTTTTCCCAGAAATTTTAATCCACTATCTTTCTAAAATCTTATGGCTTTTCCTGAGGACTTGGCCTGCTGTTTTTCCTTCTGGGTCTCTGCTAACCATTATGTCATTCTCGGTACATATCCAGCTGGACACTTTGCAGCTATGTGCTTTCCAGTGGCTTCCAAATGTGCATTAAAGCTGTTAATTTAATTTTACTTCACCCTTAGTCTGCTTCATCATGAACACAAGGACGTCTTTCACCTGGCTGAAAAGCAAATTGCTCATGAGTGCCGTCCTTTGCCCTGAATTGGCAATAGATTATAGATTGCTGGTTCTGGTGTTGACCCTTTAGGCAAGTCGGAAAGTTGGCTAGATATTGCTATACAGTAAAAATTTATTCTTTGAACCAACCACTTTCTGCTGAGTAATTATTTTTCTTCTCTAAAGACCTTTCTATGAATGTCTATACATGCACAAGTTTCAACTTTCTAAGCAAACTACAGTCTTTCCTTTATTTTTCTTTACACACAAGCATTTCTGTGCTGTCCCTGTGACTAAACACAACTTTTGTGAGCTGCTTCTGTGTGAAGCTCTGATAGGAGCTGTTTCTTCATGAACATGTTCCATGAACATCTGAAGAACCATGAAATGTGATTAAGGGGAATTCATGTTCATATGTGCTTTAAAACAACCTGCATATGTGAAATTCCTGGAACAGTTTGCACTTCCACTGGAAATTCTTTGGTGGCCCACATTACAAATTAATTAAACCAGTGGTTATACATGGAAAGTAGATTGGAAAAAAAAAGTTGCAAAATGACGCTGTCAGCATAGGAAAGTGCAGGATTGAGTCCAGACACATAGCAAATAAGAAAGGTACTGTTCTTAAAAACTGTGATTGTATAAATACATTATCAGGTGCAGGCGATCAGGTACATCAGGGCAAATTTGAGGCATTTACCAACCTGGTGCGTGTACTTGTAGGCATGGAAATGTGTGCACATGCAATGTAATGTATTGCAGTGAAGGTCTTTTCAATGTTGTACAACATGTTTTGGATCTACTTCCCATCGTCAGAAAAGCCCAGAATCAAAGACCTCTCTGCCTTGATATCTGTCTTTTTAATCCCCATTTAAACTAGCAGAGTTCTGGTCAGTATAGCCAAATTCTGTAGGTGCCCTTGCAAAGGATGCTTTGCAAAGGGTGCAGCTGTGTTTAGCACCCAGACCAGCCACTTCTGCACAGAATGGTTGCTTTTGCTCAGGCTTCTCATCTGTTCAAATCAGCTCTTGCTGTTTACGTGATTTTTTTTTTTACCAAGAGGTCTACAAGGAGAGAGTATATTTGCCCTAGTTTTCCCTCTCTGGAGGGACAGCACAGTTGGGAAGCTCTGAGTGGTCTATGGGCTAATTAAAAACAGACCACAGGTTTTGGTTGGTTTTTTTTTTCTTTTTTCCTTCTTTTTGCTAAATTCCAATTTGTTTAGCTGCTCGGCAGGGATTTGACAGGGACATTGTTAAGAAGACAAAGAACCTGTGGCTGGGGTGACATTAGTGTGCTAAGAGATGCGTCCTTTTCAGTTGACAGCCTAACCAAATCGGATCAGGTATCAGAAAGACTGATGGAACACTGGAGGACATGAAATATTTAGCAAATGAGTGACCCACACATCCTACCTGGCCCTGGCTACAGTCACAACTTTGCAGGGGAGCTGATGCAGAACTAGCCTTCTCTCTCCACCTGACAAGCTCAAACAACTGATAAATTACCAGAACTAATTGTTGCCTGACAGGCCTTTGATCCCTGGAAGAGTCAATTTATAAATGATGAGCTCTTTTTACATGCCACCGCTGATGAAGCTGTTGAAATAGCTATAAAATCAATAATCCCTGCTGTCTGGGGATCCTTTAGTTTTCTTCCATTTATTCAGGAGACAGTTCAAAGTGTCTGCAAATGCTCATTTCCGTCTCTTCCCAGCACCCTGCCCAGAGAACGTAAGGCATTGCTGCAAAAATGAGGCTTGGGAAGGGGAGACAGGGAAAGCATCTGAGAAGCAGGTCAGTCTGGATGAACATCAAGTAGGAGGCAGGACAGTCCCCAGATCTTACTCTCAGCCCCTTGGGATGATCTCTCCAGGAAGAGAAAATTGTTAAAAGCTACAGCAGAAAGGCAAGGTGGGAAAATTTTGGATGATAAGCAGCATCTAAAAGGTGGCAGTGGAATAGAAATCGCACTTATGGCTCCCAGTGTCCAACCCCTACGGGGAGCCCAGCTGGTCTGTTTCTGAGGACATGCTGCCTCTGCCAGAGACACAGCTCCCCACTGCCAGCACACATGTTCTTCACCTGCTGCCATCTGGTTACAGCACAGCAGAGAGCTGGGGTACAAAATTCTGCTACGGCCTGAACTGCATGTGGCCAAAAGTGGCCAGTCCACCCTACTCAGCAACGATTGTACTTCATGGTTGTGTTCAGTGCAAAAGCTGGCTCTGCTGATCTGAAGGAGCAAGCCAATATTTATCCAAATAAAGTCCCTATAGGCAGGATCTCACGTACAGGACTTGGTCCTAGACCTGTCCTGCAAGAGCGTGTTGTGACCACCACATGATGGAGCCCTCATATGAACCTCATATGAACATATGAAACCTCATCTTTGGGCTGTTTGAGCAGGTTGCTGATGCTTTTACAGCAGACGCCTGTGCAGAGTGGTCAGGATGCTCCAGAGGTCATATTTCTCTTGCACAACGATTTGACAGCTTCTTTTTCATCTCTGATGAGAACTGCTAACTGGAAAAATGAAACAGAACTACCCAATAACATGCACAAGGCTGGATCTACAGGAAGTGTTGGCTGATGCTTCAATTTCGGTTCTTCCCCAAAAGCTTGTACACAAATATGAGGTTTTGTAATGAGGTTCGGTGTGGTTACTCCAAAGCCATCTGTGGCCTGGTCACCAAGGCTTGTCCTCACCACAGGCAGAAGAGGTGCTTCCTAAGAGTGAAATTCCTCTGTGGTGTCCTCCAGACTGAGGAACACTTGGACTGGGTCACAGCATCAGTTACAGAAGGAATAACTGAGACATTGTTAGCTTTAACTAGCTATGAGAAATGGGTAAGTGCAAAAGTCATGGGGATCTTCAAGGAGATGAGATTGTTCCCGAGATATTATGCCATGTGTAAATGATAAAAGAGGTGGGCATGAGCTAAGAGGACAGATTGGTATGGAAAGGCCAGAAACAGGATGGTGGGAAAAATATGCGGGAAGTATCTACTGGCAATCCCCATGGACTAGCATTTGAGGGATGAAACCATACTAAACAGAGGAAAATGTATTCAGTATCTAATTTGCTTAAGAGAATATGAAATTCTCACAGAAGAATAGCAGGACAGCTATTTACCAATTGTTTCCCCATAGATAAATAACAAATTTCAGATATGTTCCTAGAGATAAGCAGGAATAAGATGCACTGTATGACAGCTGTACAATAAACTGAAGGTGTGGTAAAGAAAGCAGCATAAAGGAAGCTCTTGCAAGGACAAACTCCTCATCTTAAGCTGAGTTTCTAGGACAGGCTACTGTGAATTAACTCTAGGTTATCCTGAGGGGGTAACAAGACAGAGGTAAGAAAGAAGCAGGAGGGAAGCTAGGCTGAGGAGAATTTGATTCCCATGAAATATTGAATGAGGCTAGCTCCTGCAGCCTGGCTTACCACCCTCACATAGCTGGTCTGGCTCAAGAGGAAGAGATTACCAGTTTTGACTATCATACTGAGAAAAGAAAAAAAAATAAATTCTTCATGCTCTTTTCTGACTTAGTCAGCTATTTAAAGAACTTGTCACACCCAGATGTTATTTATATCTCTTCCAGGACAATTTTTCATTGGGAAATCTCCTCTGAAAAAAATAAAAAAAGGGGAAGAGTAAGCTAACTCAAGGACAAATTTCAAGAACAGAATTTTCAGAAAATGGTAATTTTAGTGTAGTTAGAAAGGATGTAAAAACAGCACTGAGGCTGTTGGTTTCAATAGCTTTGGAGTCCATGCCAAGATCTCGCTGTAGATCAGTTCTCACTGTACTCACTCCCAGTTTGAAGAAACCTTGTGAATGCATTCCATGTGTGACTACCATCAGAAAGCCAGATCATTTAGACCGTACTGGCATTCCTTGACAGAGCTGGTTTAAGACTATTTCTCAATGTGAGTTTGACTGGTGAGAGACTCAGGAGGGGTCAGCTGAAGTTTCTTTATGTTATATCAAACTAATAGAGAGAAACAGGTCCTAGCCCACAGTGCTCTACCCTGAAATCTGTAGGTGACACCAGTGAATAGCTATGGTGTCTCTGAGCCGGGTGGGTACTGAGTCAAACCCAATGAAGTGGCTTTCTGTGCTGAAGAGGGAGAACAAAGTTGTGAGACGGGGCCACCCTGACTTGCATCAATTTCTCATAAATGTTTGACAGCAGAAGGTACTGCCTGATGCAAAAAAATCCTATTGTAATGGCCAAAAATTGTTCTCCTCGTGTCTCTAGCATTCGCAGCCAATCACACGTGAGATGTGTGTCTACTGTTCCTTTGGATAACCTGAAATATTGTTTTTCTCTTCACTGGATCAAGATACAGGTATCTTCTAAATTGATTTCAACCTCTCACTACAGATTAAAACAAGGGAGAGGAAAATAATCTCTCTTTTGTGCTCTTACGAACAACTGCACATAAATTTTGTTGACTTTTCTCCTAATCCAGAGACCTGTATACAGCTGCAAAGACAGAGTAAGCTTGTCTTATCTCCTATTTGTTTCCTGAGCAGTTTAACTGGTACAGATGCTGCTCTCAAGTTCACGCGTGTTTGTGTTTCACAGCATTTCAATGATACAAAAAGCTCTGCTGAGGTACAGGGAACTCTGCTGCTCCTTGTTGGTGTTTTTTGTTGAAAAGTTTGGGGCAGTGTCCATGGACTTGCATGAAGAGTGACAGTAAAGATGGCACTTGCTAGAAGTGACTTTACTGGTCAGACATCACCTTCTAACACATCCTGGGTAAGTGGTGGCACGACCACTAAAAGCAACAGAAGGTGGTTAGAGGGATAAAAGACGTGGTCAGCATTCATGTCCAACCAGACCAGTTCCTGCAATGTTTATACCTGTGAGAAAGAGCAGAAGAGAAAAGTAGACAGAAATGGTGTGGAAGTTACAGACCATGATTCCAGATGTAGCATGAGAAGTCCAAGATACTTGAGGTATAAGCTGGCTGCAAATGATGGGACTAAAGCATCTTAAGCAAGCCCTGCCCCTGTCGTATTCTTCAAGCCCCATTGACATCAGTGGGACTTTGGCCTGTGCAAAA
The DNA here is from genome assembly GCA_013397055.1 of Pachycephala philippinensis. Classification (NCBI taxonomy): domain Eukaryota; kingdom Metazoa; phylum Chordata; class Aves; order Passeriformes; genus Pachycephala; species Pachycephala philippinensis. The sequence continues at coordinate 100,263 of VWZT01000762.1, forward strand.
TAATATCACAGATATATACTTTTCATATGGGCTTCAAAATTTCATTAAACTAGGGTGCAAAATCATGGGGAGAGCTAGACAGACCCAGCCCCACCATTCATAGCTGCCAGTGAAAAGCACAATTGATGAGAACTTACGTCACTGTTTTCTAGGTGCTCGTACCAAGCCTTCCATACTTGTCTGAGTAATACCAGCATTTTTTTCAGCATTGATACATCTCTGTTTCCAAGTTTATTGATTTATCTTTCAAGGACCTAATTCTGTGAACACATTCAGTTTGCCATTCAGTTCCAGATACTAACAAGGGACAGGGATAGTCAGTTAAATTGAAAGGGAAATTTGAGTCTTCAGCCTTGGCCCCTAAATGCTTGCACTGACACCTTAGATGCATATAACCATATTTTTTCTGTAATATTTCAGATGAAAAGTCTGATCTGGACTAATTTGCTTGAGATATCTGGATTCAAGTTCTCATTCTTCCTCCATGGTTTCCCTTGGTTGCATCACAAGAGATACATTTCACAATGTAATTTTGCATTCAGACATAAATGAAAATTGATGTGCAAAGCTGAGTGAAGTGAAACACTTCTGTGTTGCATCTCCAACATGCAACGCTGTTATGGGAGAGAATTGGTGAGAAATGGACGCTATTGTAAAAGAAAGATTTCAGTACCACAGCCCTTAATTTGGAACAAAGTAATGCTGACATAAGACATAAAAATATTTTCCGTTGTGAATCAGGTGCCTTGGCCAAGTCTGGAAAGAACTGAATTCTTTCTCTCTTTATGTTTGAAAATGAAAAAATGTACTGTTATCAGGACTTGACATAAAAATAGACACATTATATTTAATGTGTCAGCACTCACTTCTTTTACAGCTCTGCAGAATTCTGAGTGTGTTTTTTCTGACTTGCTAACTAAGTTTCCAGTGCAAATGAGTTACAGCTCAAGAACTTGATATTCAAGGTTGCTAAAATTTTGCAATATTGTGGTGTATGAATGCACTGTCTGTTCTTCCTAATAAGTAGCTATTTTTAAATCATATTTTGTATGGTTTCTGCTGTTCTTTGATGGAGGGTCTATGAAACAGCTTAGTAAATTCTGACACATCAGACAGAAATAACTTCAAAAGAGTATTGATGCATGTTTCTCTCCAAATACGGGAGTATTCAGTCACATTGATTTATTCATATTGTATGTTGTTTAGCAGATATTGACACATTTACAGAACTCATTTTCAGTGGTTTATTTAATAGAGCTGGTGCATGATTTCAAATAAAATACTTTTATTAGGTATTTGATCCTCTGGGAAATTAATAAAAAAAAAAAAAGATGCCTCAAAATTTGGGTTTCAAAACACTTTTCTGATTTTTTTTTGATGAAATGGAAGAAACAGGCCTTTTTCTACCTGGACCCTCTCCCATGTCATCAGTTTTCTGTGTATTCTTTTGTTCTTACTTTCGTCTTTGTTTCCAGTCATTAAATGGTTAAATGTGGGGAGAGAAGTAGAGCAGAGGAATAAAAGTTGAGAACAGAGAAGGGAGAAAAGTTTCATTCCTGGTTTGTTGTTAAAAATAGGACAGCTCGTTACAATTATTATCTCCCTTGTTGCAATTACTGGTGGAGCAACAGCAAGTTTTTAGAGAACTGATAGGAAAAAGTCGCTGTATTGCTACCATGCCTCAAGGACTCTACTCCTATTTTAGGCTGCCTTGATAATTTTACCTAAATTGCTCATAGACCTGGGAAGTTTGATTCAAAACAGCTATGTAAAATTCAGCTTTTTGAAGAACTCAATTTTCAGAGAAAATGAGACAAACTAAGGGTTCAGTCTTGCCTCTCCCTTTTTCCCAGCTGGCTGTGTCTCTCTCTTTCAGTCTTTGGGAAGGCACCATTGCTTCCCTACTGCATCGTTTATCCTGTGCCTTGTCCATCTGTTTGGGATAGAGTCAACAAATACATGGCAGCTGGATTTCACACGGAGAAATGTGAACCTGTGGACCTGCCCACAGGTCCTCAGGGATGCCCACAATCAGCAGATGCTACAGGCAGCCCACCACACCAGCAATGGGATCTGCCCAGGCCAGTGTTCGGGGACATCAGAGGAATGGGAGGTGTGTGGAGAAATAAATCAACAGACCTCAGAGAATTCGAGAAGTGAGGCAGGGATGCAGCACACCCATCTACACATGGAGCTGCAGCACTGACGGGAACCGGAGGTGAGGAACTTGGGAAAATTAGGGCATAGAGCATCTATCTTTCTTCAACTTGCCTGGAGTATGTCATTTCCTACTCAGCCTGCCATTTTACAGCTGTGACTTTTTCATAGTGTTCTTTTCAAAAGCAAACAGGTCTGGCCCCTCAAAGAGACTTACCACAGTCCAGCCCCAAGTGCCCCCCTCTAGCTGGTCTCTCTCTCTCTCTCCCTCTCTCTCTCTCTCTCTTTCTCCCAGCTGTCCATCTCTTGGTTTTAATGAACTGAAGCCATAACAAAGTCCAGACAACACAAGGGCAATTCAGTACTGGATTTCTTTCAACAGTGCTAATTCCTCTGGCCTTTACAGGGGCATTGAACCAGAAACACACCTCAAATGGGTAGAGGGTAAAACAACCCAAACAAACAAGTAGGGGAAACAAACTGGAAGGTTAAAGAAAAGATAACCTGTGCCTATTCTTGGGAAAGTAGAGTGTTTTCTTCCATCTCAATTCACCCCACAGCCAGGCAGGTCAGGACTGCTGGTACTGGGTAACTCACCTATGAAAACAAATATTCCCTTGTTGGATAAAGTGCCACACTGTTGATATTCAATGCCTTTTCAGGTTTTAAGACTCTCCAGACCAAGTAAAAATCAACCAGGCTAATTAGGATGTGCAAGTCTTTTGTCCTCGATGTGTTTTGTGTACCGATGTACATATGAGAAAGCAGGACCTCCAGGAGGGTGCAAGAACATTAGAGAGAGAGACACAGAGAGAGATAGAGAGAGAGAAGAGATGGGCATGTGAATGTGCAACAGGCAAATAAATGTGTCTATGTGAGCAACAAAGAGAGACCAAGGAGTCTTTTCTTATCACTGAAGATATATTAGAAGATTTCTTCTTTTAAAGAATGACCAGGATGAGACATGATTAAGAAACAAGGATAACAGGGCATTTAGTTTCTATGACTCATTTCACTGAGCTATATAAATCATGTTGCCTGTGCATGACTTAATCTGGAAATGATGAAGAGAGATAACAGATAAAAACACAAATCAGCAGCTTCTGCAAAGTGATGCTCAGGGCTGTAGATTTCCTTCCCAGCTGGAAGTCCAGCATACCAAGTGACACTGCATGTTCTGCAGGAGATTCTGTCTTACCCAGAGGAAAAATGCCACCAAACACAGCATGGGTTGAGATACAGCAGCCACAGTGCTCTATCTGCCTGTGTGCAGCAGCTCCTGGCTCCCACCAAATCCAAAACTGACCAGAGACTGGGAAATATAAGCTGCCATCTCTTATAGACACCAGCCGGAAAATACTGTGACTCACAGAATGCTGGCCCTGCTGGGTGCTGTTCAAAATCTGGCCAGCCGCTGGCAGCCCTGTGGCAGGTTGCCTGCTACTGCAGGGCGTTATCTTCAGGCTACCCGTAATTTTTGGACAAAAACTGACTCAGTGTTAAGATATGCCTCTGTAATCTGCAGGAAATCTGTCTTGCCTGAGATCATCAACCCGGTCTGCATAGTCTGACAAAAAGCTCTTGGGGTAACAGTTTAACCCTTTCTCAGTAAGGCTGGGACCTGACAGAGTATCATGTAAGGAAATTACTTCTAATGCCACTACCGGGTTTCCATTGTACTCTTTCTTGCCAAAAGCAGACTCTTCTGGGTATACAGGCACAGACTGCTGTCTAAAGATCAGCAGTTTTTTGGAAAACAGCACAACTCTTCACTGGTGAAAAATTCTAGTCTCCTTCCCTGGACATAGTCAAAAGCCGTCTGGACACAATCCTGAGTAATGTGCTCCAGGGGACTCTGCCTGAGCAGGGAGGTTGGACCAGGTGACCTCCAGCAGGCCTTTCCAACCTTGCCCATTCTGTGACTCTTTGGCTACAGGCTTGCCTATGGACTCTTTAATAAGCCTCTAAGTCTAGGGAGCCTGCATGCAAAACTAGAGGATACAAAAAACCAGAATCACTTTACTACAGTGCAAGTCTACAGCTCAACAAGGGCTCCAGGTTCACATGCAAGGAGGATTCATTCATGCCACTTACTACATTTCTGAAAGGCATGCACTGACCAAGAAAAAACAAAACCATCTAAAAATAGGAAGGAAGCTATTTTTCTAGAATGAAAAACACTATTTTGATGCACCTGAAATTGATACAAAAAAATCAACCTGAGTGCAGAGAATCACCGAGGCAAAACAGTATCCACATAGTTATTGAGCAAAACAAACCAAGATGTCTACTGCTTTGTTTCTAGCAGTGAGTGTTTTTACATTGACAAAATTCTTATCCAAGGGCTTATGCCCGAACTGTGACCCCCATGACACTCCAGTTTTACACATTGTGTACTGACAGAGGTCTGCACTAGCAGGATGAAAAAAATAAAGCTTTTCTTGCGCAGCCACAAGTTCCTACACAGCTGGCTCAGATGGATAGTACCACAAAAACATAAGGGCCCTGGCAAGGGAGACTCAGACCTGTTTCTCTTCACTGTTTCTCCAGAACGTGTTTGATAAGCACATCCCAGATGTGCTTCTACTGAAACACTGGGGCTGGTTGAAGGCCCAGCTGTTACCTTGCCTCCTGCTGTCTGAGGTGAGGCTGACAAATTCACTCAGCTGTGCAAATCGGGGGAGCTGCAAGGCTGCTGTCTGGACAGCCAAGCACAGATCTGGGATCTGCTGGAAAGACAACTCCTAACAACTTCCTCCTATCAGGAGCCTCAAACCGAAAAATCTTCTTGTTTGCGAAGTGAGATGTAGCTTTTGGTTTTATTTCCCTTATTACGCAACAGTGACCTGATTCTCCATTAAAAATGAGTAATTATACTTTGTTGAAATGCTGCTGTTAAGTGGAAGCCAGCACTGTCAAGAAGATGCACAGAGCACGTACGTAAGCACAAACATGTGCATAAATACATTTGCATGCATTTATAGATATTTATGTGCATGCATATATTTATATATATATATGTATGTGTATATCGCTGCTCTGTAGAAAACCTGGCATAATTTCAGCATCAGCTAAGCACACACCTGGCCCACACTCAAAGAGGCCACTTGTGTTCTGCACCACAAACATGTTAAGAATGCTTTGACCTTCCTCTGTCCAAACTGGGTTTAGCCTTGCAGAAAATACGCACATGAAAAATAGAGGCAGAGAAGAAATACGAAAGAACGGAAACAAGATGCTAATTGGGAGAACGGGGATTTGCATGGTTGACACCCTTCTGGGGCCCCCTGACTGCTTTCTTAACCTCCTAATTTTTTTCCCCCTAAATTGTTGCTATTTCAGCAGAAAAGCTGAGTCTGGGCCCTATTAATGACATTGAGCAATTTTGGCTCTGCTTAAACTTCAAATTCTTCACCAGAGGAATTTCGTTCTTTTGCAGAAATGACAAAATGTCATTCTTGATCAAGGATACAAGTTTCAACAAACGGTGGTGGGAGTGTTATCCCATGTGAATGGCAAATATGAGAGCCTTGCACACCACCAGAGCTTTGCTGTCCTTCTGATCTGATCTGTTGTGTTTCTTCTGAGAAAACTATTATCTGTCAAAAGGTACCTCAGCCACCTTGTTGGTCTCACCTGTGTGGCTGAAACAGCTGCTGTATGTGGTTTTCTGCAAGAAAGCAGCACATGTGTTGAGGGGTTTTGTGCTACTTTGCCAGAAACTGAGACTTTTCACCAGCTAACTGTCCCTCCCAAGGAATGTCAGCCTCAATTTCCTTGTGGACAGCTTATACATACAATCAGGGAACTAGTCAAAGTTTTCTAGTTCTCTGTTTCACCCCCGAGCACCCTCAATCCTACTCAAAACTATACCAGTTAGCCCAGCTCTCTGCCACTACTTTTCCAGGTATTTTGAGACTTCTAACAACACCTCCTTTCTTTCCCATGGTGCATAAGGCTCACAACACAGAAATTTCTACCACCTCCTTTGGGGATTCCCTCATTTCAGGAAGGTTCCCAGAAAACTGCTTTCTTAGCTGGTGTTGCAAGAAAAGCCTTACGGTACAAAATGAAAATGGGGAAGAAGCAAAGGTGGGATTCTTCTCTGTTTCTGGTTTTTAATGTGAGAGGTCACAGTCAATGATTCAGACATAACTTTGTATGATTTTTTATTTGTATTTGTAATTTTTATTTGTATCACCTTTAATGATATTTATTGGTATGATTTTTAGTCTTTTAGCTAACCTTTGTCTTACAGTAATTTAAATAAAAAATAAAATTAATTTCTTTGTCCAACACACATGATTTGGTAATCTGGGAAATATTTGTGACTGTCATGTGTGACCTCAGCAAATTGCCTTGGGAAGAGCTACCTGAAGTTATTATGCTGGGGCTTGCACAGGTAAAGAGCCAGCTCCGTTCTCTGTGGGAGGTCTGAAATGTGTTGACTCAAAGGCCGTGATGCAATAGCCTTGAGGAGGAGCAGAAAACACGCTGCTTACCTGCACCTCCCTGCTGTCACCCAGATCAAGTCCCACTTGGAAAGCTGAATCCAGAAAGGCACACAGGTACCCTCAGAGCAATGGGAACAAACGTTATTACCTGGAATAGCCTGAATTTGAGGTGAGCCTTTTTGCCTACACCCATGATAGAAAATCTCTGATTTTCTGGCTTTTTCTGTGCTGCTTCCAAAATGACACAGACTACATGTGGGTACAGGCTGACTGCCTATCATTTCACATGGTGACTTATGCTGAACAGGACGTGGTAGCTACACTGCCTAACTGCTTAACAGAGTAAGGGGAAGGACCTTTTCCAGCTGAACTTTCCAGGGGAAACTTGGTATATATGGGTAAAACATGATTGCTTGAGTTGATTCGATATTTAGCTTAAACCCCACCACAATCCTAAGGCATCCCTGAATACCACTGCAGTTCTGCTGACTTCACACATAGACCACCCTCAAGGCAAGTAATGAGACATCAGCAACAACAAGAAGCAGTGAGGATCCATTCTTGGTTGTATTTAACCTGAAAGATGGCTATAAAATAAGGACATGAACTTGTCTTGTGCAGTTAGTTAAATCACTCACGTGGCCAGCAGCAAATGTTCAGGGAAAGTGTGCAGAACCAGGCAAGCACACAGCTGTCTGCCTCCTATGCTGGGATACCTCTACCTTCAATCAATTCCATTTATAGTGACATAGCAGGATTCATTTCTGAAGCTATTTTTTTTTTTTTTTTTTGTGAATTACTTTATCCCTTTGTCTGTCACAAATTCTAAAGTGGTAAGGAGCTCTAGAGCTCGGTTATGCTTGTGCAAGAGAAGTACTTTCTTCTGTTTGTCTTAAACTTTGCTTGGTAAATTGGTGTAATACCTGATAGCGTGTCAGATACAAGCTCATCAGGAAGTCTTTTATGGTGGCTGAAACATCATAGACCATTTTTCCAAGTTCTACCCTCAGATCTGCAAATTTGTAATGTGGTTTTGCCATCAGCCAAGTGCATGGTGGATGCTAGAAGTCAATTTGTTAGTGTGCACACACAATTATACATGCTACACTCACAGGTGAAAGAACAAACAAAACCCATTGTATAGTAAACATAGTGTAAGACAGAGGTGAACACAGACAGTCCCTTGTCCGATGTAATTCCTTGCATGAAATCCTCCTCTGAGCTGCTCTGTCACTGTGCTTTGGAGCCTGGATATGTTGAGATGAATTTCTTTTCCTAGGAACGGCAGACAACAGGATAGAGACCACACCTGGAAGGTTTTGGAAAGGTGAGCAAAGGCAACTTTGCTGAGGTGAGTGCTGTGCTCTGAAAAAGTATTATTCCTTGTCCATAGACATCATTAGCCCTAAGCACAGTGGTTGATAGCTTGTCGAATACCAGATAGATGCAACCAGCTAATCATAGTTGGTAAGAAAAGCTGCAAAATACAAAACTAACTGAGACAGCTCCATTAACTGTTCTGCACTAAAAATTTAAAATAGCTAGGTTAGGGAGTCCAGTGAAAGCTTAGCACAGCAAAAATATTGGCAGCAGGTGGAGGGGACCCTTGTGCCCAGGCATAAAGATGAATATTGTCATCAAAACCAATGCAGTGGCACTTGTGACTTGCATGGTGTTAGTCTTCACTTTGAAAAGTGCCAGTGCCTCATGCACCAGGGTTAGGGAAAGAGTGGTGGGTGACAGCTGGTTTGTATGTTCCTGTCTTGTCAGATATCATTCAGAGTGCCTAAATTTATATCTTTTATTTGTGCTGCCCATGCAACACTTACCTCTCCAGAGAGAGGGAAGGAATGCCCATGTTCATTAGATGCCAGTTCCACAGCCCACAGAGACAACAGATGCGCTCAGCAATCCCCTCACTAGTATTTCCAGGCTCTCCTATGGCAGAGTTCATCAAAGAGTTTTGTGCTGGAGGACAGGGGGCACTGCTTTGAGACTCTATGCTCTCAGGCTAAGCTGCTCCTCACTACAAAGGAGGAGTGGTGCCGACAGGGCTGGTTTCCCAGCTGCTGAAATGCAGAGCTTTGCCAGTTTGCATAGGAAGAGAAGACCAGCCAGGTCCCTGTCATCACAAACAAGCCAAGCAGTAAATGTTTAATCTCAACAGGGCCCTAGAGCATCACCTCCACATGCCACTGACTGTTAGAGGCTTCAAAATAGTATCCTAATACCCTCTGACAAACTAAGACCTATGGTAAAGACTGAGAGCCTGTGCAAATAATGTAGCATGTAAAGGGAGGAGACCCATGGGAAGCCCATGTCCAGAAACAATGATGCACTAGGAATATGTTATTTAAAAGTCTGAAAGGGCCCTAGGAAGCAGGTCATAGCTTACACACTACAGAACAAAGGAATATTCCTCTCCCAGCATGGTGTTCCATGGCCCCCAATAAAGTATTTGGCTTAATCCGGACATCACGCACAACATGCAAAACACTGATGTTTCTTTCAAAAGAATTTTTAGCAACTGGTGGCCCTTGCAGCAAAGCACTGCCCAAAGGCTCTTCTTGGCACTTGGTTCAGTACCCCTCCACACATACTCTGTGCCTTGACTGCAGAACAGCAGCTGGGGACCTGCACACTGTGCAGCAGGAGGCATTTCTCCATCAGACTGGTTCCAGCTCGTAAGGAATCTCTCCCATGTTGGCTAAAATAGCATTCCTACAAGCTCCCCTCATCTGCAGGGGCAATCTTGTGTTGGAACAAGCAAATAGTGGGAACAGTCTTCCCTTGACTCCTGTGTCCTCTGCCTTATTTCTATGCTCAGTCTTTTTCTCAGCCAGGGCCGATGAGTAAGTTAAGCTGGGGAATGGGATGCACTCTGTGCCCATCCACAGCCCTCTTCTGTGCCACCACTTTACACTGATGCGACACTTATGAGAAACAGAGATGCAGTCATACAGTTGGTATGTGTCTTTTTAAGAATAATCAAAAAGAATAGACATTTTACAGTGTTATCTACAAAACTCCTCACAAGTAGTACTTTTCTTTTTTTGGGTGTGAAGAGAAAGAACAAACATTCCCTTTTTTTCCTGCATTCACAGGCCATCTAGATTATCCTGTAGTCCTTGCCTGTTAACTTCAGCCTTGGCTACAGCACTCCCAGACCACAGTGACGGCCCAGCAAAGGGCTTGGAGACAGAAGGCAGGGGATTGACATCACCTCCCATAGCTGGTGTTTAACACATGCTTCATTCGGCTCCTACTGCTCTGCCAGCCTTTTTGAGGATACTGGGGGCCATAACTACTTCACTTCTGCTGAAGGCTGAGCAGTCAGTCATCCCCAGCCCACCATGTCAGCTCCTCTACAGAGGTCTTAAAAAGCAAGCAAGCTTTAACCATGTAATGTTGCTGTGGAATAAGCATCTTTATTCCAGTTGAACCAGAGGGAAACCAAGGAACAGTGGAAACATTTCTTTTAATGGAAGGCTGTTTGCCTAGGGAAGCATGCCTTAACTTATTCCAGGTTTGACATGCATAAAATTCTTACAATGGTGAGTTTTCAAAGTATGCTGTAACCTAGAGGCCAGAGGGAAAAAAAGTTGACCAGTGGCAAGATCTGAATGGGAGCTGGAAATCTTTTTAAGGGTGCTTTTTTGTCTTTGAAGGGATCTTTGCAGTGATCTTTGATTCAGACAATTTATAGCACTTTCACAAGGCTGAGCATTTTTGAAAATGTCTTGCTGCCTTACAGAAGTGACATTCCCACCTTTGCAGTAAAACAACAGGGAGGGATCCTCAGAGCACTGAATCCCCTGGGACACCTTGTCACAGTGCACAGTCTGAGAGAAGGTGTCCCTTTGCTCCACATCCATAGGGACACTAGGTTATGATAAATCACAAGTGAATTTTTTTTCCCTTAGTTGACTGATTTTTCACATTTTAGACTGACCTACATTAAGGGAAAAAAAACAAAACAAAACAAACCCAAACCACAAAACCTGGCACATGATCTGTTATAAATAATTCAGAACAAATCTGCACAATTATATTAAAACCATTACTCCTCAAACAAAAATAGGACCAAAAAAGGTCTAAATGTCTGATCGTATACTTTCACAGTGACTCTCTGTAGCATATCTTGTACTACCAGTCCTCCCAAATGCATTTTCCAGTGTACTTTATCCTGACTTGTCACTTTTTGATAATTTACTGGTTCATTCCAAGACCTTTCTTTCATCTTTAATATATATGTGAATTTCCTGGATAAAGGCAAATCACTATTAGATCATCATCTGTCTCCACATCACGAAAGTAAATTCCTTGCCAATGCCAGCATTAGTTGTCCACAAGCCATTAATCCAAAAAGCTTAGAAAAGGTCAGTTTTTAAGCTAATAGTATAAAACCCACATAATATAACATTCAGATAGAAAGTTTAGGAAGTCTCTTTTGCAACTTAATTTAAATCCCCTGTAGACCACAACGTCTGAATAAAGCCCACAAAAGATTAAAGACACTGGAGGACCTGATTTTCTAACCCATTGCATTTTCTATCCCCGTGCAAATCCACACAAATCTTTACCTCTTTGAAGTCTCTTGCAAATCTCTTGGTCTTTTTAATAGTACTTACAACTTCACTTCTGGTAATTACATCAGCCTGCCACTGTGGAACATCACTCCTGGGAAATGTTAATAATATAAAGCTGGCCACTGCCAGATCCTCTTTGTACCAAAGCCATTTAATTTAAGTAGTTTTTTCTTCTCCTTGTTAAAGACATGAGGATGTTACAGGCTTCACAGTTGCACAAATGGTTTCAGAAAGGGACAGGCTGATCCTTTTAATAGGAGTTTGAACCTTTACAATATGTTTCAGAGACCAGAGCATGTCTAGGCAGTCACCCGTGAATGGATCTTCCCTCTCCAAGGCATGGCTTTCCTCACACTCTTGGGATTGCTTTGACTTTTTCTGTGCACCCTCTTGGCTCAGCAGTACATGAAATACAAACAGGGGGAGAAGGTAGGTCACTTTCTATCAGCACTGGGGCACCCTGGTAAATCTTTCCTTAGTGAATTTCTCCAAGTTAATATTATGCAGTGGCAGGTTGAGTTGGCTAAGGAGCTAATGCTCATCCAGGGGTACTTCCCATTGCTCACATAATGAAAGGCCATCTTCTCATGGCAGCTTGACAGACAAGGAAAGGGAAGAAGATGAAAAATGAGCTGTGAGAGAGGGAAACGCAGAGTTGAGTCCCCTGGTTTCACTGATAAAACTTTCAAGCAAAATATTCCATTAATGGAAGCATTGTCAGCTGGGTTTTGTTTGTTCTGTTATATTTCTCCATTAAATCTAGATATAGGCACAAATGCAGAAAGGAAAACCAAGCAAAATTAAAGACAAGGTTTCACTAAACTTCTGAGGTTTCTGGTGAGAAAGTTTAATTGCAAACCCTGAACTCTCCCCTGCCTGCATCATCAAGCTGTTGTCCAAGATGGAATTCACTGTAATCCCATTGCTGAGCATTGCCCAGAGGCTATCTTCTCCAGCAACAATGTGCCTTCCTCTTTAAAATGGTATGTTTTTGTGGCCTGGCAGGTTGCTAAAGCAAAAAGCTTCTTGTGTGCTGGAGGCTGCTTTTACTCTTGCTATCGCCATTTCTTTTCTCCATGGGGGAACTGTTGACAGAGCAGATGATAAGTCAAAGCCCAGATGATGATCTAGGTGTTGACAGATAAGATCAACAGGTTTGTGTGGCACTGTTTATCCAGTACAATGGTGGGCTAATTTCACTGGCACGGGCTCTATGCTAATGCTCTGCCATAAAGGAATTATTACAATTCCACCTGAAAGCCAGGGCTGCTCCTCCCTCTCCCTTCTCCCTCCTGCCATTCTTTCTCCTCCCTGCCAGGTAAATTCAGCTGAAATGCCAGATGCAGAGATTGCAGGCTTCATGGTTTGCTTTGACCCATACGGATTTGCTTAGAATATTAAAATGATGCCAGTCTGCCACTGTTTCAGCTGCAGGTACTCCTCAGTGAACAAGAACCTCTCTGTGAGATTTAAGGAATATCGCTCCTGAGGCAACAGGAAAAGCACATCGTGATAAACTAATATAATTTGAAGCTAGAATTACTCTCAATTACACATTAAATCATATGTTATTCCAACATTTTTGATGATTTTACAGTGGACGTAGGCTTTGCTGCTGAAGGTAAAATCTGGCCTGTTTTCTTCTCATTAATTACAAACACAATCTCTTGGGAACTGCAGATCATTTGCATGTCTGCATGACAAAGATTTATTACACAGAAGAGATTATTAACAGCATCACTTCATAACTCTCATTTGAATCACTCAATTAGTTTTGCTTCTAGGTGATAAATGAGGACTTTGGCAGGAAGGAAACAGTGTTTTCTAGTTCATCACCAGGAAACATTTGCTGAATTATGTCAATTCTCTCACTAAAACATTCTTTAACAAGTGCTTGTAATTTCTTCACTCCTCCCAAAGACCCCTGCCTCCCTGAACTCACTGGTGCAAGATAAGGTCTGTTCCCCAAGTGCCTCGCTCGCACCTCTCCATTCATCCCATCGCTCTGAGATCTATGCCCTTGGCGATAATCCCAGAAAGATGCTCACTTCTTAATCTCAGCAGCAGAAATATATCTGAAGCAACATCCAATCCCATCAGCAGTGAAATCAATTAGGAAGTAGCTGCTGGGAAGTAATGAATATGTAGAGGTGCTTTCTGTAATAATAAGCAGAGCTGAAAGGAACGTATGAGTAGCTTGCTGAGGAGATGAATTTGCATTTTCTTAATGAATTCCCTCTGAAGGTATCTGTGCTTCTTCCTAACATTTGTGTTGCACAAACACCTGAGTGATAAGGATTTTTGTACCCACACAAGCCAAGGCTTGGTGAACCATCCTCAGGATTGCTCCTCCTGTCTAAAGAGGCTTAAGGGGAGACAGGGAAAGTATCTGCCCCTCAGCAATCTATCCTGCTGGAGGGCACTGGGCTTCCAGCCACGGTGGTGGCAAGTGCCAGCTCCAGAAAAGGTACAGCAGTGAGCTGTATAATCTAGTAGTCTTTAAGGGTCCTCTGAGATACAGAGGACAATTGTTTGGGCAACTGCCCTAACAGGTAAGATGCAGCTCTCCTGTCTCCACTCCTGTGTCCATTCTTGTGCAGTTCATGCTAAGAGGAGCAGCCTAATTTTACAGTCATATGGGAATTATGTCCTTTTTCTCATATCATCCTGTTTTAGGTTCTGTGAGGCATAGTTGTTTTAAACTCCTAAGATAAGAGGTAATGAATTCTTGTTACTGAATGATTATCATTAATGCTTTTTATTTTATTTATAGAGTTATTTTGCAGTAACTTCTGGTAAACCATTTCCCTTCCTTTTATAACAAAAAAATGTAGATGAAGTCTGCCTATGCTAACAATCGTAAGGGTCAGCTGTGTTGGTTTTTTGTAATAAACATTGTTAACTGAAAACTTAGACTTCTTTTATTTATCGGACTGAGTCAGAACTTTAAAGCAGAAGCTAGCTTTGAAGTGGGGCCCAAAGTAAAGAAAAAAAGCACAACAAACCTTTAATGTTTTATCTGCAGGTTTGCTGACCAAATCCATCTGCTTTATTTGACAACTGATAAAGACTGGCAGGTGCTCTAATGAGATGGCTTTGGCTGCACTTGCAGATCATCCTTTCGAAACCCGCAGCAATGTCACTCTCCAAATAGCTGAAAGACATGATTGACCTCAATGTCAAATGTGTCAGTGGATGTGTGCCTGACCATTCTTGTGGGTATGTGTAAAACACCCTCCCGCACCCCTCTCGCTGCAGCTCGCTGAGCCCTGCTCCTATCTGCCCTGTATTTTGTTTTTTTCTTCTTCCATTTTGGGTCTGGCCTTTCCTGCAACAGGAATTCATCTGCAACAGCCAACATCTGAGTGAAAACTTGCAAAATGGCCATATCACCCCCAGGCCTGTGCCACAAGGCGGGGAAATGCCAGTGCCAAGCTCTCTGGGTGCTGCTCTTACTCAGACAACAGAGCTTTGTCATTTAAAAGGCAAGATTTAGGGGAAGAGGTGGCATAAAATCACAGATGCCTCAGAATAACTGAGGCTGGAAGGGACCTCTGAAGGTCATCTGCTCTGTCCCTTGATCAAAGCAGGCCCAGTTTCAAAGTTAACATTTTCAGTATCAATATTGTCGGAGAGCAAATCGTGCACCTTCATCTCTCTGCTTTGTAGGGGCCAGCTGGGAATGCCTTTTCTTTCTCATAGACTAAGTGAACAGAATAATCGGGTTAAAATTAGAGCAATAGTTCCAAATTTGTATCTATCTTTTCAAATTCTATTTTTGACTTGAAGAAGGACTTTTGTACCCAGACACTTGTTTGCTTTTTCAGATGTATCAGCTAGTCTGATAAAAATATTACCCCCTCCTGCAAATCTTGCTGGTATTCTTAGACTCTCCCAGCAAGAACATTATCTTCAGTGAAGTTTTGACTCAGCAGTGACCAGAGAATTTTTGTCCCTGAGATTACATACAATTTATCTCAAACAAGCTGCTGAAGCTGTTATTCAAATAAGCAGATTAATCCAAGAGTCAACAGTGCTATCTGAAGGCTTAAATGGTACAGAAATTAAAAGAGAAACTGAAGTAGAATAGCCTGTGCAAAATCAGTGATTCTTTGTTTTTAACATAGTTGAAATTCATTTGTCCCAGTTATCCAGCCCCTTGTTTGCTGCTGAAGTTGACAACATCTTTGGTTTGCCATTCCAAGTGAAGGGCGGGGGGAAATTAGGAGAGCAGACTAAAAGAAAAAGGGTTGGGCAGAGATGTCAGTAGCAAGATGTGCTTTGTCTAAAGTTCACTGATCTTAATTATGGTAAAAGATTAAGGGACATCACTTCATTCTAATTCCTGTACTGATAGTTCCCTCTTAAAAGTTAAACAGCTGACACAAAAGCAATGCAATTTTCTTCAAATTGGTCTTCACAACCAAAAATAAAATAGGAAAACCTTGTCAGTTGTTAATTTTTTTTACTGGGTATATTATGGGAAGCCTAGAGTTGAGATTTTGCTATACAGTCCAGCTGTTCCTGACATAACTAGGCACGCACACCAAATTTTTCACTGTAGTATAATCTTGCTGTGTTGAATCAAGTTAGAAACTTAAAAAAGTTCCAAAAGTATCACCCTGAGCAATCCTTGACCTTCGCAATTACATTTTCAAATGCTTGGGGAAAGAAAAAACTAGGATGAGCTGTTCAGGCTGCTCTGAAAGGAATGCAGATTCCATCAGTGTCCATTTGCATCAGTCAGTGGAAATGACCCCAAAAAAATGTTCTCAGAAATAATTCCTCGAGCTTCACTTACTGGATTAACCACACTTTTTCCTGATTCTATGTTACTATTGGTTATGATTTAGGCCAGTGGATCCATCATGGACACAGCCCATCCTCCAAACAGTTCATAGTGTGACCACAAGAAAAATAACAGACAGGAAAAAGGACTTGTTATTGGCATTTATAAGTAGGGACGTGAGGCACTGGGAGTAGCTCAAGGAGCATCTGCTCTTGGAGACAATGTGGTACACAGGACAAAGTTGCTCCTCAGTCACAGATCTTCCCTCAAGACGATACCTCTTGAAATATCCCATCACAAAAGTGTGAACATCAGTAAGGAAAATGCTTTCAGGGCTTCAGCAGGCCTATAGAGCAGGTGACCTGCAAGTTCACAGAAGGATTGTCAAATAGCTTTTCATTGCCTGTTCCATCTTCTTCATGGTGACAGTTCCCTCTAGCCTCTCCTCCTTCCTCTCCTTTTTGCCCTACTTCTTCCCAGCTAATGCTGATAGGGAAGTTTAGATAGATGAAACAGGAAAACAATTGTTATTTTTCAGAATAAGGCTGCAGAATTTAGGGAGTTGCCTTTTGGACCTTAGAGTTCACAATCTGAAGAGCAAGCAGAGGAATGGAACTTCTTCCCTTAGTTTCCCCTCCCACATATTAAATTTAAATATGCCAAATGAGTGGAAAACTTATAATGCAAGTGAGTTATGATCCTGAAGAACAAGCGACAACAAAATACATTGCTGTTCCTGGAAAACTTAAGTCTGAGGGCCAGATAACCCTAAAAGCTTCCACTAAGCCATTTGAGCCGTGACACTCAATGTCTAGAAAACTCTTCATCCATGAGGAGAAGAGCAGTCCTCTCCAGGAAAAATAATTCCTCTCAGACAAAGAAAGCAACTAATATGGAAATGAGTGGCTATAATCCCACCACAATAAAAGGGTGATTATAATGCTATGGCTGTAAGATCTATGAATATGATCATAGATTGTATTTGTCCAAACAATGGTTGTGTTTTTTCCCTTCAGATTTTGGCTTACAAATCTGTGGCAGGCCATTACTGCATGATGATCAAAAGACTCAGGCCGTAACTGCTTGTTGTGAGCAGGAGGCACTGGCACAATGCACAGCCCCTGCCCGGTCACAGACCTTCTTTCAGCAAAGGCAGCATGTGCTGAAAGAACTCACTGCAGATCCCACCGATGGTTCCAACACTGATTCAGGCTTTAAATGCTGTCCTGGTGATGACTGCATTGCCACAACTGACCTTACGAAATATAGGGACTGTATTTAATGTGGCCGTCAATAAATTCTGTATCCTCTACTGACAGAACTGTTACCAGCCAGTTGTTAGTTAGTCTTACTTTTCTTCTAAAGATGGCAGTGTGCTAAACCTCACATTTGTTACATTAGTGAGATGCTCTTCTATTTTATATAAAAGCTGTGTTTTAGGAGAACTAGGCTGAACAATCCAGCTGCAGCTCAAGAACAAGAAAATTACAGACTATGTACACCTTTATCCGAACAAACAGGCAAACCAAATAAACCTCCTTCTCTTTAACTGAGTGATCAAACGGCAGAAAGGAGAGATAACAGGGTAAAGGTAGCAGAAGAAAAGGTGCCTGCTAAATAATACCTTGTCAAACAAAGAAGGAGACCTGTGAGTGGCTACGTTGGAGTTAGGAGAATTGGATGAACATGTTTGCACACATTTATGGAGGAGTAATGTGAACGGTGGTGAGGGCCATTTACTTTGATGTCTACTGGAACCCTGAACAAAAAGCAAAACAAACAAGAGATGCCAATCTGAATTTCCATACTCCGAAGTAACCTGTTACTATAGGATTTGAGCCTCCTGTGGTGCAATTCTGGCAGTAATTACATAGGAACAGCATTTGTGGTAGCGTCAGGACAAATATTACCTCCATTAGGTCTTGAACAAACATGAATTGAGAAGTGTAGGTGTTCTCCAACTTACCACGTCCACACAACACCACTTAATTGATTTTATTGGGTGCTATGGGCACCCAACCATTTGGGAAACTTGTGTTTTGAATGCCCTCTAGTGGTCCTTCCCGCTGCAGGAGCCCATCCTCGGGAACCCTCCGTTGTCCCAGAGGCCCAGAGAGCAAATAGAGGGAGGGTTGGCTGGAGGCAGTGCTGCTTTGGGCATCTCACTGAAGGCACCACGGAGAGGGTATGGGGCTCGGTTTTGTTTAAAGAAGTTATAGCTGGCTTGTAATGATTTTTAATAATTCATTTAATGCTTGCAGTCATTAACTTTTTTGGAATGTGATTTGTCATAGAGGAGAGCTAAACTCTCCGACTGTCTCCTGGAAGGAGGAGGGGCAAGAGGGGGAAATGCTTTGGGCTGCGTTTGAATGTGTCCAGCCATGGTATTTACTCCTACACCCCCTTGTGTCATTTACCTTGCGGCAATTCTCCTTGGATTTCGTACAGCTCCCATTTAAAGCTTATGCCAGCAAATTAGCATTTTGGGGGCAAGAAACATTCTCAGTGAAATCTGCTCCTCTCTGGGTTGCACTTGTGTGCAAAGGCAAACCCAGCCTGGCTTGGGGCTGCATGCTGGGCATCTTTACTGCATAAAGAAACCAAACTATCCAGGGAAGATGTGCTCAAAACTCGTGCACAGGCATACCCTTCGAAGCTTTTCAGAGCTGGCCCTATCAATTCCTTCCAGTAGCAGATGCAAAATCAGTCTGTATGTTTTAATAATTAACAGCAGTGATAAAAGTCTGCAAGGTATTTCTAAGTTAATGTAGCTGCTTACATAGAGTGTGTAAACTAGACCTCTGTTGTTCCGTCTGCTTTTTGATCTGACACCTATCTTAATATAGTAATCAGCAACAAGCAGGAGGGTGTGTTAGCATGTTACATTTGTTAGCATTGCTACAGGCAAGAAAATACTTGAACTTTGTGAAAAGAAGCAAAACCAAAACAATAGAGTAAGATCAAAGTGAAATCTCTGATGATTTTTCTTTCACAGAGAGTTTCCTTCTTTTCCTCCTCACATTTTCTGAGATGTTTCTGCTCTTGGAGGTTATCCTTAGGTATTTTTATGAAAAGGACGACACTGAAATATTGATAGAAGCATTAAAGCAATCCCCAAAAAGGACTTACAGTTGAACCAGACCTGAGGACAAAATTTCTGCCACAATCAACACCAGTTGTTCCCTTTAGCTTGTTTTGCACGCAGGAACTCCAGTTGTGGAGCCAGTGTGGCAGAAACAGCTCAGCAGGAAAGGCATGTGAGGCATCTGCCATGTGCACTGGAGAGCTTCGCTGAGGGTTCAGGCTTTTTTCTTCTTTCAGATAACATACAAATTATTCAAAATTTGAAGGACAGATCACTTTCCAACCCTGCTTGCTCCTTAGCAAAGAGGATCAATCTAGAAAAGCCACAATTTCCGCTACAGTCTGTTGCTTCCATGCATCCAGACTGGGTGTGTAATCATTCTAAGACTGAGCCCACAGGCAGATGAGGTCACAAAATCAGTGGATCCTAGGTGAGTACCATGCACTAGCCATCAATGGTCCATCTTGATTTTGTTGGAAAAGTAGAACCAGTAAAATAATTATGTACAAAATTTTAAGGTAGAAGAAATTGGTGGTACTTGTAACTGGGATACTGACTTGGCAAGAGGAAATCAAAGTTCCTTTTCTCTGCTCTTGGGCTAACACAAAGGGAAGTCATTCTACTTCTGTGCACCAAACAGGTGCTGTTCTAAAAATGTATACAACAAAACTGTCTCCTTCTGGAAAGGGCATGGAAATCTGCTGAGGGGGAGGACAGTATCTAAATGCTAAAGGAGGTTATGATTATACAGTAATCTGAGGGCAGGACTTGAGCCGATGCCCTGGGAGGCAAAAATTGTGATCGGTCCCCTGTTTCAGATCAAAATGTTTTGATGGCTAAATATCAAATACTTCAAGTGCTCACAAGTACTTTCAAACTAGCTGTCGTCTGAGAAGTTACAAAGCAAACAACCCCAGTAAAATTCAAAGAAGGAATACATTACAGAGTCCAGCAATCTGGTCAAACTATTCTGGAGAGAACAAGGTAAAAACCAATTAAGTAGGCTGTTAATTACAACGTACATGCTAACTCCACATGCAAAATAATGACAATGGAGCAGCAAATATAGTCCATGCATGGGCCCTGAGCAGCACCCAGACCAGGTGAGTCACATCGTGCCATGCCACATGAAGTCTTCAGATAGGTGTGGCTGCTAGTAGGAGACCAACAAGTCAAGTTTGTAAAGAGCAGCTTTGCCTGAAAAGTGGAACCTGTTAGAAGCAGCTCCTGCCCCCTCAGCTCTCCGATCACAGAATATTCTGAGTTGGAAGGGACCCACAAGGATCATCAAGTCCAGCTCCTGGCCCGGCACAGCACCATGATGGGCTGTGCACTGCAGCTTTGGTATGTGAAAGCTTTGCCATGGTCTCTGAAGAATCAGGAAGGTTGGTAGTGCATTTCTATTGACCAGAGGGTGTTACTTGACATAGGCTGGGATGGAGGAGATGGTGGTGGTTGTTCTTACGCTATGGATGGAAACACGAGGCTGGAGGGGATGTACCCAAGAATGGGAGTTGTAAAGATGGGAGTCATCCTGGTGCTCCACTAATAGAAGTGATGGCTGGAAGCCTTGTACATAGCATGGCTCAATTTGTGGTCTCACCTGCATGTCTGCAGGCCTGTATCTGCATGTTGGAGCTAATGACCACAGTCAGCTCTGATTTACAGAGAACTGATACAGTTACTTGGCTCTTGCTAAGCTGAAAATGCAGGTTTTGCCCGAGCAAAACTGTAATTTCTGTGTGCTGTGAAGACTGTGAGAGAAGCCTAAGATACAGAGACCATATAAACCTATATCCTTTCCTACTTTCTATAGGCATTTCCTCTGGTTCACTCAAATTAACATTAGGAATCTTTTTCTTTCCCGTCCCTATGTGTTTGACTAAAGTATATTGCAAGGTAAAATTGTTTCATTCAACTATGACTTAAAAATACTGAATCCCCCAATATTTCATCATGCAGTTAATCTGAAATTTGTCTTCTAGAATCTCATTATCTTGCTGAATATCATGGTGAGATTTTGATTGTCCTGTTAAAATATAGCTGCTAGTACCTACTATCTGTTTAACTTTTCACAGAATCACAGGATGGGTGAAGTTGGAAGGAACCTCAGAGGGGTCATCTGGCCCAACCTCCCTGCTCAAGCAGGCTCATCCTGAAGCACATGGCACAGGATTGCATCCAGACAGTTGTGGAGTGTCTCCAGTAAGGGACACCCCACAACCCCTTTGGGCAACCAGTTCCAGTGCTCAGTCACCTGCACAGTAGAGAAGTTCTTCCTCACATTCAGGTAGAATTTCCTGTGCATTGGTTTCTGCCCATTGCCTGTTGTCCTATTGCTTGGTACCACCGAGAAGAGCCTGGGTCTGTTCTCTTGGCACCCTCCCTTCAGATACTGATAGACATTGATGAAGTCCCCTCTCAGTTACCTCTTCTTGGGGCTGAACAGGCCCAGCTCCCTCAGCCTTTCATCATAAAAGAGATGCTCCAGTCCCTTGGTCAGCTTTGTGTTCCTTCACTGAACCTGCTCCAGGAGCTCCACGTCTGTCTTGTACTGAGGAGCCCAGAACTGGACACAGCACTCCAGGTGTGGCCTCACCAGGGCTGAGCAGTGGGGCAGAATCACCTTCCTCAACCTGCTGGCAATGCTCTTCCTAATGTACCCCTGGATCCCGTTGCCCATCTTTGCCACAAGGACACTGCTGGCTCATGGACAGGTTGTTGCTCACCAGGACCCCCAGGTCCTTCTCTGCAGAGCTGCTTTCCAGCAGTTCAGCCCCCAGCCTGTCCTGGTGCCCAGGGTTATTCCTCCCCAGGGATAGGAGCCTGCCTTTGCCTTTGTTGAACTTCAGACATTTCTTCTCTGCCCATCTCTCTTTTACAACTTTCTGTTCAGAAATCCTTTATTTCAGAGTTCATTTTAATTGCAGTCTGAGGTTACCTGACAATTGTTGCTTGACTTGTCCTGGCACTGACACAAAGGCCCCACCTCTGGCTGAGGTATGAGACAAAATACAGTATAACCTAATTCCATTGCAATGGGCTCATGTGAAAATGGTACCGCTGCCTTTTTGCAAGCATTGGCAAAACATGAGCTACATGAGTAGGAAAGTCTTGCGTTTTGCCTCCTTTTTGGAATAATATAGGGAAAGGCTTCAGAGAGAGAGGGGGAGAACATTAAATTGTATTGCAAGGTCTGTTTCCTTTACCACTCACAAGGACAAACCTATATTCTCGTTTTGGGGTACCTAAACTAATTTCAAAATGAATTAAAAACTGATAGATCAACTTTACTTCACATAGCATTTTGACTGCAATTGTATTTTGTGGCAGACAGGCAACCTAGAGGCTCTGTTTCTCAGGGTCTTTTCCTTTACTTCTAGTGAATACCTGTTTTCCCTACTCCAGGTTCAATACTTGAGGTGTTACCTGCTGCCCACAGAAAAAGCGGATCTTAGACTAACCCCTCATCCTACTTGGACTCTCAGTAGGGGATTCCCCTAGGTCTCAGGAAATCCAAAAATCTCTCTTCTCTTACATTCCAAATTACGATAAATAAAATGTAGGTATGTTGCATGGAAAACACTAAGCACTGCAAATAATATTTTGTCTGTTTAGTGCAGCTTGAGATGTTATTTGTCACTTAGTATCTCAACCTTTAAAACACCCTTTCGTTGCATTGTTAGACTTTGAGCCTCACTGTGAGGGCAAAACACTCAATTTTTGTTTTGAAGTTCAATTAGCACTTTGAAAATAGTGTCATAGAATATCCTGAGTTGGAAGGGAACCAGGATCATTGACTCCAGCTCCTGGCCCTGCACTGGACAGCCCCAAGAATCCCACCATGTGTCTGAGTGCATTGTCCAAACAACACCGACCCCAAGTTTTAATGAAAAATAGCTCTACAAATATTGTGTAACTTCACAGGATCATTGCAGCCTGTGAGACTGGCTATTTGTAACACAGTCAAAAGATTTTCAAGTGCAATATGGGCCCTTCAAAGCTACCCACCACTAACATGTGGGTAGTTTTCATGCTTTTTGCATTGTGTGCTGGGTAGAAGACAGAGAAAGTTTAAGAAACATTGCTTCATGCAGTATCTTAATACACATCTACCACCCACTCTGCCTATCTAATGCACTATCTACCACTTAGTAGAGCCTGATATTGCACAATAACAAAATTTAACAGCAGTTTGGAAGAAGAAAAATAACTTCTCATCTCATGAGTAGGCCTAAGTCTCTCCCCTCCCTCTGTCAGGCAGATCCACTTAAGTCCTGCTTGCTCTGCCAGGTTTGAGGTGTTCACTTCTTGTTGATTTATACTCGTGATTCCTGGACTGATCCACTCTGATATGTTTTGCATCATCTCTGGAAAGCTAAGGCTTTGTTTTCCCCAAGTCACTTGTATTCCCTTAGACGTCAACTGATTTCAGCAGAATAGCATCTGCATGGCTGAAACAATGCTGTATACAACTGGCAAAAACTAAATTAGGCCATGCAAATTAACCTTTGTGCTGTTAGGTTTATTGTTTATGCTTACAGTTGCCCTGATAAACCATAGGTGTTAGTTGTTCCAAAATTAAGCATAATACTTCGCTCCAGGTAGCAACTTGACGTAAAAAGGCTTGGCAGGTGATTAGTTAATAATATCCCTTCATCTGTTTCAGTAATTTAAATATTGTCAGCAGCTGAAAAAGTGCCTATTCAAAGTAGCTGCTCTAAGGATGCTTAATGTCTTGTGGACTGCCTTCAAGATCTACAGATGAAAGTTAGGTGGTATTACTACTATTACTGTTGTGTCATAAAATCTGCGCGTATACTACAACATATTTTCTATGAGTACTCATTTGAATTTGGACTTTAAACAGGCTGTTCTAGCCAACTTGTATTTCTTTCAAGCTTGCTTTCAAAAATTTTGCTAGCTGGTAAGTTTGCAGGGTATAATACATTTTGAGTCTGAATTCTTCAAGCATTTTCTTTGTAAGCCCAATAGCTGAGGGGACTGAGTTGCATGACCAGAAAACAGCAACAACATCACGCAAAGTGTGACAGAGCAGAGGAAGACTGGTCTTTACACAGTGATGAAGTAGCTAACAACCGGGTGGCTAAACTTAATCTGGTGAGCTTTCCAGTCAGAAACAAACCCAGGAGTCTCTCCTAGATTAAAGCTGGGTAAGCTTTGCTTGCCAGTATTTATTAGAGCGCCCCACCGATGGGCTCTGGCTGTTGTCCTTCCTGGAGCAGAGCTCCTATGAGTTGCCTCAGCTCCCCATTATGCTCTGTGCTTTGCATGACTGGGAAAGAGGTTCCCTGTCTGTTCAGCAAAGCATTTCTAGTCCTGCACATGCAAACAGGGTAAAACATCATAATTAGTCACATATTTCAAGTCTTTTTCTCTTTAGGCAACAAAGTCTCCGTGGAGAAACCACAAGGGCTTGGCCAGAGCCAAATAGCTGTGTTTACTGGATATACACAAACGTAGGAGGCTAGAAACCTGCACTGATGAGCTGGTTGGTTTCTGGCATCTTCAGCCACAGAGAGCTGTGGAGAGTCCAACAGACCATTTAAAGGCAGAGCACATGAGTAAGAATGTTATGTATGGGGTTTTACTGGTGTTTTTGAAACCCGTAGCAGTAGGACACCAACATAATTTAGTCCCATTTTGAAGCTCCACTGTGTTTCCAGCATGATGCAAAGCAGGTACCTCATATGCACCCAGAGAGTCTGACACAGAGTCCATAGAAGTGGGTGCTCTGTTCTTATCCGATAATACAAGCCTGTCACAGAACACCCTCACTGTGCCCTCTTGAACAGACCATTTGCCTTCCTCCTGTCGTTTCTGTTATTCTGACCTGAACAATCTGAACAGCTCTAAATGGCTACTGTGGGAAAACAGAGGACACTGCATTGGGTATGGATGGTTGTGTGCAGGTATCCCTCCATGGCTGGATCCAGGAGTGGGTGAGCCTTCAGCTCTGCTTTTAGTGATATTCTTAAGGTATGTACAACTGAGTGCTATCTGTGCACTGCAACAGTATGTACAGTGACAGAACACATACACTGAAATTGCAGCACATGAATTGTTCCAGGTGCCTGAGCTAACTGGGAAGGCACTGCAGGCTGGGGAAGCTGCATGGGAGGTGATGGGGAGCACGGACCAGACCACAGCAGAAGAATCACCTCAGTGGTGCTGCAGGTACAGGGTAACTTCCTCATCACTTCAAGTTGTCCCATGGCCCCAAGTCAGGCCCTGAAGATGAGAGAGCATGTTCCAAGGCTGATGAATGTGTGGAGAAGAGCATGAAAATGCACAGGGCCCAAAAACCCTATGCAGTCAGGCTGAAGGGCGGTATGAGGAAGAAGTTGTGTTTGCACTGAGCAATGCTTTTCCAGGGAAGGCTCTGGTTACCCACCGTGACGTGTCTCTAATGATGGCTGGAGGGTGAAGGTGTCTGTAGCCCACACCCCACCCTGAGAATTCCCCCTGCCTGCTGGGCTCTTCCCTTTCTGTCCATAGGGGCTTTTGGAGCCTCCTAGTAATGAAAAGTCAAGGTCTATCAAGTTGAAATGAGAACAACAAAGCAAAGAGGATGCCTCAGTGCTTACTCTCCTCTCCGTGGCTCTTCTGGGCTGTGGCTGACTGTGTGAAGGAGCCTCACTCCGTTCCAGGAAACCAAAACTTGTTTATGTGAGGGGAGAAAAAAATGTGCCAGTAAAGCATTAAAGATTTAATAATCATAAAGGAAAATATGCTCTCTAATGAAGTATCAACACCAATTGACTAGTTTCTGCAGATTTGACAACTGCCAGGTGTTCTGCACTAGTATGATCTGCACCTGCCTGTGTTGTTTCAGTAGCACCTAGGTGCTCTCCTCCCCACCGACCTGCCTCCTGCCTTGCAAATTCCCCTTGAGAAAGGTGGGAGCATTTCGTGTTTGGTATGTTGTCATGGAACCAGAAACCCCTTTGGGCAGATAGTTGTCATATTTTCCTGTTTGTACAGGCGCAGGAGTGCTCCTCGGCAGGTTTTGCCAGGGATCTGGTGGCCATCTGGGGGTGTGCAAAGGATCTGCATGGGCAGGAATCTGCACGGGGGTCCCCCCTGCTCAACCCGCACTCACTGGTACCAAGGACCCAGCAAACCTGGATCTGGGCCGGCTCCCCAAAGACCTGTGTGTGCCTGCTGTACCTTGCCCTGGTCTAAGCTCTCCTACAGAAAGTGCAACTCTTTCTCTGAGGCCAGTGTGTGTGCTGACCTTGTGAGGGGAACAGGCACACAGACCCTGACCTGGGGGTCTCCTCAAGCAGAGAGGGCTTGTGGTGGGAGCAGTGCCTTGCTGCTGGAGCTACCAGCTGGTCATCAGGAGAGTCTGTGGCTCCAGTTCAGGGCCATATTTTTCTCCGAATGTCCTTCATATTCAGAAAATTAATCTTTCTGATTATACACAAGTATCCTTTCTTTTTGGCACTGATTTCTGCCTACCAGACTCTAAGCACTTTTGACACTTTTCATAGAGTTTTCCCCCTTCTTATCCCTGCTTCTGTTAAACTTCCCATCAGCTCCGTTTGCTCCAAGGTGCTGAGACATGGATAAAAAAGAATAAGGAAAGAAGCTGATGCTGAGTCTGGATTTGGTTGATTGCATAGCTATAGTAGTCCTGTCTTCTGGCAAATTTCCTTACTTAATTTGTCTTTGCTCATGTCTAATATCCTGCTCCAAGGCTGATGCTTTCCCCAAGCACAGTACACCCACTGTATTCCAGCACACTGACACCCATACATGCTGGTCTACCAAAGGCTGGGAGAAGAAACTGTCATTCCTAGGACACTGTAGGTCACTGTTCCTAGAAGCTGAGGGTGAAGTCAGACAGCAGGGCAAAGCAAACATAATGCAACATCAGTGCAGGGGCTGTGTCCCCATCCCTCTCCCTCCCAGCAATGCTATTTCCCTCCTTCTCTGCTCCAGCTTTGGCACGTGTCTCTCTGCACGGACTTAACCCAGCCCGCTAGACTGGCTGTGGGTTGTTTCCCCCACTCCTGGAGCTAGTTTCCTGCTGGTTTACTGGCTTGAATTGGTTTATTGGCCTGTCAGCTGCACACCAGTGCCAACAGAAGGTAGCAGGGAGGGGAGGTGGGCTGGGGTGGGTCCCCCCTCCTGCGGCGTCTGCAAGCCTCGGTATCGGCCCAGCCCTGCCATCCCACCACACCCTCAGACAGAAAAGCAAAGGACACTTCAGCTATTCCCAAGATAGATGTCGAGATAGATAACAACAATAGACAATAAGAGCTGTGTACTGCACACAAGCATTTTTGGCAGATAGCAGCAATTCGGATATCGGTGTCTGAAGAGCAGTGCTAGGTCTGACTGCAATTGCAAACCCACTGACACAGAGGCATGCATACCTAAGTGCCTTTCTTCCCCCACCCTTTGCTTTCTGTTGCACTTTACCTTGATGGATAGGGAACTGTCTGAATTAATTGCATCCTATTATCATAAAGGTGGTTACCTCGTAACTGCTGGTAATTACCCCTTTGAAATATGCGTCTGAAAGATTGGCACATCTGTTAAAATTACTGCTCCTTCCATCATTGCATTTCAAAAATAAATGTGTATATATTCAAATTGGGGTTTGAAATCAGATTAATTGCTGTATTCTTGAGCCTTGGCCCTGTATTCAGAGAGATGCATATGTTCTCAGAGATGTATTTTTAAGGAATCAGCTTTCCTAGTAAAAATTCAGCTTATCCTTTTGCTCTCTTTCTTCCTCACAGAGCTGGACTAAATCTAGACTTTCAAAGGTGCAAGTTTAAGCAAGATTCAACTAAACTTCTGTAAGTGAATGCAGCAGTAAATAGGATTATGGTTAACAGAGAACCTAAGTCTGGCTAGGTTTTTGGAGGCACTAAGATTGCCACAGAAGTGGCCAGTTCCTACAAAGATACATGAACTGTGGTGACTTTTTTAGAGTCCATAAAAATCAGAGCCCAATACTTTCATTGGCAAGTTGAAGTCTGGATATTCTCTCTCTCTCTCTGTCCTTGGTTCAGGGAACATCTAAATAGATGGGTAATCTTATTTCTATTCAGCAGGACATTTATTTGCCAAATGAAAAAAGACTTTACCCTACGAAGGGTTCTAAGGTATTTGAGAACATTATGATTTGCAGTTTGGAATCTCTTCCGTAATGAACTGAGTTCATGCTTGATTCCAGGGGGCATAAGTCCAAATTTGATTCTCATTTAATCTTAACAGTTAAAGCTAAGTTCCTAAAACTTAAGCATCTGTAGGATGAACTTTCTCCACAATTTTCACAGACAGTCAAGTTTCCACAAGTGCTGGGTGTCTTTGCTCCTGGCAGAGCTGTGTGGCACGGGCACCCTTTAGAAGAACAAATAGGGCTTTATAGCCTATTCCTGGCAATCAGCTGCCAGCTTAGAGAGGCACTTGGCCACCCTGCATGCCGTGTTTCTAGTGGGTTATGGGACAATAAAATAAAGCTTGTTATTAAAGGGCTAAAGTCATGCTCTGATCTTTTTGAGAGCCTGCCCGAATTGTCCATAATCTTCTGTTTATCAACTATTGCTAAAGTTCATTTATTTATAACCATGACAAATAACCCCCATGTACATTCCTCCAGTGATTTATTGTGCAATTGTTTTGCATTCCTGAAACGTAAAACAAACCATCAAAGTAAGGCAAGATGCAAGATATTAATTTTTAAGAAACAAACGGAGGAGAATAATTCCTTGAAATGGACAATGCAAAATGTAAACCAGCTGCTCATACAGTATGATAAGATTTAAGCTGAAAAGTTACAGTTCTGATGAGCTCTCCATGAGAAGTGCAAGCTGTTTCGTTGTAGAATAGATAATGGTTATGCCACCTCATCACAATGTACTTAGGTCTCCAATAATTCATCATCCTGCTGTAAAGACTGGGCTGTTGCTGGGCAGCCTGGCTCTAGAGCCTGTGTCCCTCGTTGACCTGTAGTTGCACAAAGTGACTCATGTACCCTGATCCAGTTTTCTTTATGGAACAAGAGGGCTGGATCTGGTCTTTTGGGAGTAATGTCAATGGTCCTGTCTATGTAATCTCCCCTTCTCCATCCTCCGCTCCTGTAACAGTATGTGCACCAGGAAGCTGAGCTGCAATTAGGATACCATAGGAAAGATATGGAGGTTGTACTCCTACCTCCCAAGGTCTTGGGAGACGTAAGATTGGGATTGCCCAAAGGGCATCTACTGTGCGGGGAGGTGGTATTTTCTTTACTGGCTCTGCTTATCTTGTTTGTCACAAATAAACTCAAGAGGCAAGGGAAAGCCCTCAATCTTTTTTGTATAAGTGAGTGCCCTGCATTCTCCCAGCAGCCCATGGTCACCCAGTGCACTGCACTGAGGGATTCATCTAAGACAGGGCTGGGACCTTCTTCACAAGTACTAATTTTGAGGACCTTTGAATTAGCATGACTCCCTCAGTCAGACCTATGTTTTTTGACCAATATTGCATATGGACCTATATCAGATGTTGTATCGGCTGTATGGTTACGTGGTCTCCTGGGTAAGCCAGGTCCTGAGCACCAGGACAAGTGAGCAAGCAGGTGACACTGATTGTACCATTGGTTTGCTCAGCTCCACTGGGCTGCATCAGAGTACGGGCACACCGAGAAACCTGCTGTGGTTGTTGGGATCTACCTGAGAGCTCCTGGGTATGTGACCACAAGCATTAGGCTCAAAATGAAACTTTTGTTGTACTGTCAGGTGCCTTCTCTGGGAAGTTCACCTGGCAGCTTTTCCCTTGAGTGGCCCTTTTCTCTTACGTTTGCAGGACCTTGGTTATTCTTGTAACCTATGCTCCTTCATCAGGCTGGTGGAGGTTGGTCAGAAGCCAGTAGTGGAGGACACACCTATATCTCTGCTGGTGAATACAGTCACACACCCATATGAAAATGCACGTGAACATACACAGCTGCTTTCCTAGAAGTCAGGCAAAAACCCTACGGTCATTCTTTGCCCACCCTTGCTATTGCGAGCAGAGCCAGCTTCTCAGGATTCAGGAAGCCTGTAGTGAAAGTGTCCCTGAGTTAAACAAATTAAATGGCTGGCTAACATTAATGTAATCAAGCTTCATCTCAGCAAGAGCTGAAACAATGTACAGAGCTCTAACATTACTGGAAATCTGTGAAACGAGCATGCTGTTTCTTGGTTGTTTTGTTCTGGTTAATACCAATTGTTTAGAAAAGAAAATTCTTCTCAAAAAGGAAATCAAGAGCATTTCTCCATCCCTACTGTTGCTGCAATAACAGGAAGCAAAATTCACATATACAGAGCTTGGCAGATAAGAACTATGAATGGCAGTTTGTTTTTTATAGCTGGTGGCAAGGGATCCAAATGAAAATCAAATCCCTTGCCCTTCTAATTCACAGTAAACTGAGCTCTGAGTCTTCTGAGACTCATGCAGAAAGCAGGATGGATCTACCTAGGGATGAGAGCTGCAGGAGACCTCTCTCTTGAACTGGCAAGACAGGTCCGAGACAAACAGTTCATGACCATGGTTGGCAGCTGGTAGCAACACCCACATGAGGTGACCTAGGCACTCACAGAGGGAAGGCAAGAGTGGCTCTGAGCAGCTGCCTGTGCCTCACCCAGGGGCTCCTCCAGTTTATGATCTCTTGCTTTTCTGACAAAATGTCACACAATCAGAGGAGGGGAATTTTTATCCGACTGGCTGCAGGAAAAGTTGCAATCCTAGTAGCCTGTCTGCTCATTGCCTTGGCAGGAAGGTCAGCCAAGAAGAAGGTCTTCTTCCCTCATGAGGCAAAACCCAGCAGCACCTCCATCTCTGCAACCAGCATCCCACAGGTTGCCTCATAAACAGCCTTGACTGTGAGATGAAGGTTTTTGCAGGAGCAGTACAGGGAGTAGCTGAGGGCAGTGCTGTAGTTTGGGGTTTTGGGACAAATGCAGCAGCTGCATGGTTCTACCAATGCTGTCAGCAGAAAAGTAATTCATAGACTTGATCTCTTACATGTCTTTTGGGCGGTTCAGAGTATGTTGTCCCTATTAGGACACTCACATCTCTCGTGGTTTCAGGCTATCTGCAGGGTTAGAACAAAGGTGCTCTGTTCATGGTTTATATGTATAAATTTTGGATGAGAAAAATTAGAATTTCAGATGTTAGAGCCGCATTTCTACAGTACACCCAGTATTTTGTTCCACAACTCTCCCCTTAAGGAGCTGCACAATGCTTGGCAGTTTTCCTTCAGGCTGCTGTGTCTTGTCACTTTCTTACATTTTCCATCTAGTTTCTTAGGTTAGTATACAATGTTTTGTTCCACATTCCCATTCTCGGAGCCTGGAGTACTATCAGTGGATTTCATTTAATCCTTTCTTTTCACCTAGTCTGAGGGCTAATCCAGGTTTCTGACAGCACGTTATTGTCGGCTGATGCTGGCACCACTGAAGTATACACTTCTGAGTCAGGGCTTGCTCGCTGGCTGGTACCGTTTGCTATATGTCTATGATACCATGGCAGTAAAAGAAATGCAAGATTACATCTTTAGCAGTAAAAACCAAAGCATTTTAAACAACTGAAATGCACTCTGACCACTGTGCCTTCTGAGGTTGTAATAGTGGAGGGATCCTTGAACAAGGCCTTTGCAAACAGAGACCTGTAGAAACTCGGGGCTCCTGCCCCAAAGAATTTATTATTTGAGAAATAATGTACTTCTATAATGTATGTGTCTCACCCAAAGGTCCAATCACACAAGATATTTTAAGGGCTGAAATTAAGCCTGATGGGGCAGCCTTATTAAATGATTCGTCTGTTGTTGCCTTTAGGCTGGGCTGCATTGCAGACGTGTTGGCTGGCTTAAGTGCTTTGAACCAGTTTGCCTGTCTTGACACAGCAGAAAAAACCTACTGTTTTTTTCCGGGGGTGGTGGAATACTTTGAATAACATCCACTGAGCTGGGATTCCTGTCCATAGGAACTGCTCAAGGTAGAAAATTTGTCTGCATTTAGAATGGGCTGTGTGTGTATATACATGTATGTACGTTTACATGGACTGACAGCTCCCTGTTACTGGCCCTGACACTGTCCCGTCCACTTGCCCCCTGTACTTCCAGTTTCCTCCACAGTGTCTTGTATTTGATATGTTTCCTATCTGGGAATGCATCATTTACCTAGCCTTCATTTACCAGCATGGGATAAAATGGTTTTTCTCTCTCATGAACTATTGAAACAATCTCCATTTAAATGTAACAATGATGTCACAAGCAGCTATATTACTGAAGTTAGCAGTGCAGTACATCTTTGACCACTTGTGAAATGATGGCCAATACTCTGCTTAATACCTGGGTCATCTGAATTTCTATCAGGTGGATTGCAGATCAGAAAGCTGTTTGTTTCTGTGGCACACAGCTGAGTAATTCTTGCCATGTCTTACCAGAGAAATATGTACAGCCAGGATATTTAATTGCTGTTGCTTTTTTTGAGTTAACTGCAAAATACATCATCCTTAAATAATCTCTAGGAATTGTCTGAGTTGGTAGTATTGTTTGTGGAAGGCAGCCACTGCAAATGTTTGTCATCTCCAGTTTTCATTTTTATTGCTTGTATATGGAATGTGAGAGATGTATGTACAAATAGCCATGGCAAATGGAAGCACAGCAATATGTACCCTTGATGGCTTCTGGGAGCAGATGGGTTCATATAGATTTTCACACAGTTGAATCTCTAGATATCTCCTGCAAGAAAATAAGAAAAATATGAAATGAACACAAATCCTCACCACAGGGCTCAGCACACAATTTCAGAGCAATACCTGTCTACTAGTGAATTGTTCTTCTAAAGTAACCAGTTTTTACCCATAGAATGATAGAATGATTTGGGCTGGAAGGGACCTCACAGATCATCTAGTTCCAATCCCCCTGCCATGGACAGGGACACCTTCCACAAGATCAGGTTGCTCAGGGCTCTATCCAACCTGGCTTTGAACACTTCCAAGGATGTGGCATCCACAGCTCCTCTGGACAACCTATTCCAGTGCATCACCATCCTCCAAGTAAAGAACTTCTTTTGAATACCTCATCAAAACTGAATCTCTTTGAGTTCAAAGCCATCCCTTCTTGCCCTATTGCCCTTGCAAAAAGTCCCTCACGTGCCCTTGTAAAAAGTCTCTTTCCAGCTCTCCTGTAGGCCTCTTTTAGGTGCTGGAAGGCTGCTTGGAACTCTCCACAGAGCCTTCTCTTCTCTGGGCTGAACAATTGCAGCTCTCTCAGCTTGTCTCCACAGGAAAGGTGCTCCAGCCCTCTCAGCATCTCCATGGCCTCCTCTGGGCTTGCTCCAGCAGATCCATGTCCTTCTTGTGTTGGGGCCTCAGAGCTGGACAGAGTAACAAGGTACATGCTCCTTGCTGTCTGGCGGGTGACTGTGAGCTTCAAATGACACCTTCACTGAGACAAGTGCTACTGACTTGTACAGATCTGGGAGGCTAAAACCTGCCTGGAACTGAGTCAGCGCTTCTGTGGTGATGCATACAGTGGGCAAGACCCAGCGCCGCTTACCACCGTGCTGAGAGACCTCAGCCAAAAAATTCAGGTGTTGCCAAGGCTAGAGAACACTCACTGCAAGTATTGAGTAGTTCCATGAAAAAAATTCTCAATTAATGAATCATTGGAAGCTTTTGCAGGGCCCAGTTTAGTAGAATTTAAAGATGAGAGAGGATTAAGTGAAAAACAGGAAGCATCCTGCAAGAATTTCCCCCAGAGCGATGTGGACGAGGGAATGAAGCGAGAGAGGCAGCCTAGATGTGTTTGCAGTTGAGGAATGCGTGCCTCTGAGGGGTGGTGCAGGCTCCCAATCCCGCTCCCGCTCCCGCAACGCACACCAGCACTGCTGGGAGAACCCACGGCACACTGAGGAGCAGGTGGGCAGATTGCCTTGGATTCATGAGTCACTGAGATGCATTTTCTCTCACGTCATTCTTTTCCCCTTTCCACCCCCCGCAACAAAACTCTCCTCTGCAACTCTGAAAGAAAGGCCCTGATTTCTGGGTAGCCTCTGCAAGGGTTAGGATTTTCAGAGCAATGCTCACAAGCAACAGAACTGAGAAGGAAATGTCTTTTAGAAAGTATAACATTTTCTTGACCTACTTGAAATCGTCTTGGTGACAGCACAGCTACCCTGAAAAAAAAAGAAAGTCATGTCTTTCTGCATGAACTAAATTAGCATTTTTATTTGAAGCATAAAACATTGATGAGAAACAACATCTGTACATATAAAAGGTAGTTAACCAGGGAAAACAAGTGTATTGCTTAAATAGGGAAGCTTGACAGAGAATAAGTTATCAAAAGCACAATGATGCTTGAAAAATGCCATGAGCATGACAATAGTTTTCTTCAGCATAAGTGGAATTATGATTCTCCTGAGCCACAGAATGTAATAATTCAAAGTAAATCATTCCCTCCCTTTTCATACAAGCTCTTTCCACTGTCAAAAAGAGACAACTGTGCCATGGACAGGAGAAAATAATTATTCTGTGAAACTCTGAATAGCACTTTGTCTCCAGATATCAACTTGAAATTGCCATATCAAAGAAAAGTCATACTAACATCTTTCTAATTAATGGCCATTAATCTTGTGACCCTAGTGGTAGTTCCAAAACAAACAAGTAAGTGCATTTATTTATTCCCAAAGCGAGAGTGTTGTTATAAGAGTGGTGTGGCAGCTATACACACAGTTCCAAAAGTGCAGGAATTAACAGAACTGCCCTGTGAACCTGGGACTGTAACTGGCATATCAGTAGGAAAAGGAAAGGGAAAGTGTTTGAATTCTCTTCCCAGCCTCTAAAATACTGCAAAACAATGTTAATTCTCTATTATACTAATGCGGTAGGGGCGTGGAAAGGACTCAGCTTAAGAACAGCAGCATAGACAAGTGGGCCAGACCTTGATAAAGTGCCTGTATGTGTTTGCCAAAAAGTAGTGCAGTCCTGTTCCCTGCGCATTTGCAGCTCCTGTTAGTGTGTTAAACCAAGTGATTTTGTGGGGTTTTTTAGTGTTTATCTTTGAAATACCCCTTAAGATAAGAGTGCTAGCCTCTACAGTCAACGAGGAAAACACAGACGAAAGGAGTCCTCTAACATGAAGGAGAGAGGTTGTGGTGAAGTAGAAAACTGAACCTGTATCTAGCACATTTCCAGCCACTGTCTCACCTGATGAATTACCTCTCTCCTTTCTCCATTTCTTCCATTGTGGCAGCTTTTCTTTCCATGTAGGTGTGGGAACTGGGAGGTAGCGATGCTTCTGGTTTCAGCAAGCCTTGAGGAGAAAGCAATGGTCCTAACTCTGTGAAATCAGTCTGGGCACACTAAATATCCAGGATGTGCCCAGTTCCTTCACATATAGACCTCTGATACAGCCTGGGATGCATTCCGCAGCAAAACAAGTAACATGTGAATGTCAGTGAAGGATAGGAGTAATTGTTCAAGCTCTCCCCTTACCCTCCCCCCTCTTCAAAAATATTATATTCTCACACATTTTGACATAAGTTAATTTTTCTCCACCTAGCAAAATTGTCTTGTTGATTGAAATGACAGAAAGGAGCAAAACATTTGGTGCAAAATGGAAAAATCTGAGCTACCATAGTAGAAAAGCAAAATAACTCTGCACTGACATAATCCAGTGCTGTGAACTGCAGTGTCCATGTTTCACACTCCCAATCTTTCTTATGCTTTCTGTGAGGTACCACAGCACACAGCCTCAGTTAAAATGACCTGAGTCAAAATTCCAGTATGGACTTAAAATTGTAGTGCTTCATTATTTTTATTATCAAGACCCTTTTTTTTTCTGGGTGAGAAAATAAAGGAAAATTGCCAAAGCTTCTTTAGCAATTTTCAAGTGTACAGATTTAAGTGAAAAAAAAAAAAATTGTGAGTGACTTTTATGAGAAAAAAAATCCTATGTTTTGTAACCAAAACTTCCTCCTCCACCCCTATCAGATAATATCTGTGGTCACTTTTAGCTGAAGGGAAGTTCCCATTCCTAATACCCCAACTCAAAGGCAAGTTGATATCAATGTGAGGTTTTGTTTATTCAGAGATGTCAGGATCAGGCTCTAAGTCTGTAGAAACAAGAGACCCTATTACTTTTTTACTTGTAGATGTGCAACTGATGGGTGTTCAGCCTCCAGGAGTTTAGATGACTGAGATAAGGTTTCAGCTAAACATCCAAATGTTTAGATTTTTATCTAACCCAAAGCTCTGAACCTTTAAAGGATTACCCACCTCCAGGGATAATCCTGTAGTGATTTCAACACCTGTAGTGAGTCAAAGTGAGTTCAGAGTGTCCTGGCCACAAGAAATGGTTCAAGCCCATCCTACCATTTGTTTTGGGTAGCTAAAACAGTCTGTGTCAGATCCGAACACAATTGCTGGGCACTCTGATTTTAAATGACAGGATACCTCCAAATAGTCATCAATAGGATCACTTACTACCAAAGAAAAACAACCTGTGACACTATGCTTCTGTGGCCTACAGAGCAGATATGCCCTGAATATTTTTACACTTAATCAGAAGACAAAATACCTCACAGCTTAACAGATATTTTAATGAGCTGCTTTTCTGTCAGCATTCTGCTTTATAAGAAAGCTTTGCTGCCCTCTCTTGCAGTTACCATGAAAATGTGTTCATGTTGGCACACAGCAAAGCTCTGACTGCAGGTTAGTGTGACAGATCCTGAAGATACAGAGATATACCTGTACAGGAATACAGAGATATACCTGTTCCCAGATAAAGAACGAGATATCTCACGAGTGGCCATTTCCCAGTGCAACCGCAAGTGTGTCAGACATACTTAGAGGGAGCCTTTTTTTATCCAGTTCCAGCATTCCCACAGAGCAGAGCCCACGGCAGGATAGGCTGTGCACTCCTCTCCTTCCCAGGCATCAGCTTGTCCAGGTGCCCTGAGGAGCAATTAGACTTTGTGCTTCATTCAGGCTTCTCCTAAACGACACATAACTCTTATCAGGGTTACTAGAACTCTTAGTACATCTGACAAATTATTCTGGGTTTGGTTTCGGTTTCAGATGCTGTAATCATGCTTCACAAGCCACCAGGAACTGGGAGGAAACCAAAAAGAATTATGTGTAACACTTTATACATGCCTGTGCATGTGTACCATGTACACATGTATGTCACACATTATTTCACCATGGATCTAGAAGTGCTTTGCAAGTGCTGAGAATGCCACAAAAATCTGCTTCTCCTCACTGAAAAGCAGATTTTAAAAATTAAAGAAAAAATCAATGGGTGTTATTGTGACAACAAAATTATAGACAGAACACGATCTTCCCTGAGGCTTTTTGGCAAATGCTTTAGCCTTATTTGGGCTGAGTCCCCTGTTAATCTGAAAGGAAGACAGAGGTTTTTCAATAGAAGGATTGCTCAGTAGACTGAACTGTTTGGTTTGGGTTTTTTTCCCTAAATCTAAGCAAGAAAAAAAGGGTCACTCTTCTTCATTTAAGAAGCTTGTGTGCAGTAAATTAGCATATCTCTGGAAGCAACTACTGACTTTGATCACTCTCCTGGTACAACGGTATTTAAGGAAAAGCTGATCTTATTTAATCACTGGTTCTTCAGCTCACCTCTGTAATTAGAAGGAAAGCTTGCCTCAACAGTGCTCAGGTGGAATGCACAGGAAACATATGATTAAATGGTGATTCTAAGTTTAGCATTTCACTTCCAGAAAGCAAAACTAGTATCAGGTGTAAATGTTTTCTGTAAAGTCAAGGGACATGTGAAAGATGAATTAACAATGGCCTACATAATATGCAAAGACAAAGGACAAAATAAAAGCTTGTTGGGATCTTGTGGCTGCATTCAACGGGGCTAGACTTTCAAACCTCCATTTTCACACTGGGTCTTTTCTACAGGTTTCATTTGACAATCACGGTGAGGGGAGTTTCGGAGAACTTTATCAATAATGAAAACAAGAACAGATTTGGTTTGCTTTCCTCTGCCACCCCTATCTGGATTAGCCTGAAATAGAAACTTCTCTCTGTCCTGTTGTTCATCTGACTGTTTGGTAACTTCAGACAAATGTTTTTAACAGAGTTCTGGTGATTATGGTCTCCTTAATGTGTTATAAATCCCTGGAAGTGGAGGAGGATGTTTTCCTGGAGAGAACAAACTTGTTTTTCCTTTTAAATAAAACTGTTCTTTCATAACTATGTTGATCTGGCCACTGGCAAGCAGACCTCTGGAAATGTATGTGTTAGAACTTAAGAAAAATTAAGACACCTTGCACCAAACGGCCAACAGCTAATTTATGTAAAGATAATGGTCTGGGGAGTGTTTTCATCCACATTATTGTTGTCATCACAGAACACCTACTGTTTGCATCTGTAGTTCATTGTTTATTTCCCCACCATTTCAAGAAAACTTACACCTGGTAGGAATTCAGCAAAAGTAAGGGCAGAAGTTGCTTCATGAACAGGCAACACTGTTTTCATTATATTGCATTCTAGGCAACCAAAATGAAACTAAGGGTTCCCAGCAGTTTTTAAGTTTCTTCAGCAAATGCATTCCATATCTCTGTGATACTCTCACCAGCCTTTTCCACCCTACAATTTCATGTCAAGTGAAGTAAAATCCATTGTGTGCCGTTTCAAGCATGCAAATGTCCAGAGAACTTGATATTCAGCCATCCACACCTCTCTTTTCTGAAATTGAGTGAAATCTTGCCTCATGCTTATTTGTGTTTGCAATTGTAGCTCAAAGGATCATCAGAAAAAAAGGAACTGTTCTAAAATGGATTTTAGAGTCTACGCTACAAAATAGGACACACATTGAGCCAGATCAGGCTTTCTTGAATCCGACAGATATTTAAGTCTGCAACATTTTCTTTTCCTACTGAAAGGAATAAAATATGCAGTCTCAGAAAATTATGGTTGGACCATGATAGTGGTCTCCAAACAGCAAAGCATTGGTAAGAAATTAAATACTACTTTTTCCCACCCCTTTTCAAATACAGTTTGAAGTAGAAAGTGTTATTAACAGTAAATTCACTGAACAATTAATCTATGCATTTAATACTTCCACTTGATATCTCTAGGGAAACCCAGAGAACAATTTAAAAGTTTCTTTAACTCAGAAGTTCTGGATTAGATGCAGAAGCTACCTGATCTGAGGGAAGAGCTTGAGTACACAGGAGACAGACCAGATACCTGTGTTTAAAATTTAATGTAGATTAAGTTCAGTTTTTCAGAATAGTTCCTTCTTTTTGGGTTCTTGATTTCTAACTTTGATGTTGGTGTGACAATTTATTCTGAAGACAAGAATCTTTACAAAATTCCTCTCAATTCCATTTATTGTCATTTGCAGAAGAGTTAACTGTGGGTCAGAAGGCCCCAGCAGTGCCTGACTCCAGGACAAAGGCAGTCAGCCTGAGATTACAGTATGGAAAAGCAAGGAAGAAAGAAACTGATGAGTCCAGAGAAGGAGGAGGAACAACTTCCCTCCTACTACCTCTCTGACTCTTTGTTTCACTGTGCTGTGAATCTCATGAAATCATGAAGTTACATCAGCCAGGTGCCTCAGTGAGAGGACTGGAGATACTGGGCCTGGTCTGCAAGGTAAGGTAGCAGGAATTTACCCGAAAATGCCATGGAACAACACAGCTAACATACATATTTTAGATCTTACAAAACAAGATCCTCAGGCTATGTGGTGAACAGGTCTGGAGGATAAAGTTGCCTATTGTTGTTACACTGGTATTTATTACCCAGTGAAACTTCCATAGCTGTTCATTGCATAAGAATGCTTATTTTAAACCTGTCAATTGGCAGGGACGAAGTAACCCAATGATTGCATTTCTGCAGCATGTTCTTTATCTGACATTTAATTGAGGGGATTTTTTAGTAAGTGTGATTTTTCTTTTTGTTATGCTCTGGCTATTTATAAATTATGTTACTGCTTGTTGCTCAGGCAAGGACAGACAGTAATGTAAATACATCTAGTCACCCCATAATTGATAAATGATACTCATTTCCTAGTCAGGAAAATCTAAATCCTCCCAGTGCAAAATATTAAGAAAGTTGCTTTGATACCTGCAGTTCCTTGGCAAACATCATTGAAACACTTTGATATATAGAACTTCACATTTTATAGATGAGTGACAGGAGTCTCAGAAAGGCCGGTCTTGATTTTTCATTCTCCCAGGTTGAACAGCCAAAGCAAATACAAATGCCACCCTTTTTCAGAATGGATGTTTGCAGAGCACTTACCTTGCTGACCTGCCTCCTGTGCCATTTGAATGTAAGAGAACAGCTTACACTTGACCAATTACACATTTTTAGGGTGCATAGAAGGCACCAATAAGCAAATAAGGTCTTGAAAAAGAGGTGCAGCTGTAACTCCCTCATTTCCAACTGTTTAAGCCAGCATTCTAGCCACGTGTGCCAGCACAACAACACTCAGCTCCTTGTATTATGAATGGATTCTAAAACATGTCTGCCTAACAGGGGACAGGAAGAGAGGAGAATGGGAAAACAGGAATGGGAGGAAAAGGAGAGTAACAATGCAGTGCTTTGAAAAGGCAGGCTGGACTCCGGTGTAACTTCAAATACCGCGGAGCTGCGCGGCGGCTCAGCAGCCAGCGGGTTTTCCTAATGACACCGTGCATTGTGCTGGAGTGGCTTCTGCTGCTGCCACACAGCCACGCTGCCGAGGGCTCCAGGGAATTACCTTGGTGTTTAATTTGTTGTTATGAAAACAGTGAGTTTCACTGCAGCAAGAATAGTTTCTTCCCAAACAGTTACCAGAATCCCATTGTTGTTCTCCTTCTTGTTGACCTTTTTGATGGTTTCACGATTATAATGATTTTCCCTGCTTTGCTATCTTGAATTTGTTTGATTTATATTGTGCCAGGAATCCAGAAAGGGGAAAAGCAGCCCATCTCAGGCAGAAGTTCTGCTAAATGAAGGAGTTTAGAGAAGTAATTTTTTCAAACGGAATTGTGATGGGAAGAGCAAAATTTTCCCTGCTTTAAGCATTTTAACTGTATATGGCCAAAACAAATAGAGGGTTCATTTTCAGCTGCACTATCATGTTGTTACCACACAAGCTATTCAACTGTAGGTTTTTTTAGATTACATTAAGAGCAAATACTACTCCTTTTAGAGTGTAAAGGCAGTGAAAATAATTTTCAGTTCTGTTCTCCTATGTCTTTAGAGATTCAGAGTTTAATTTCCCAGAGTACCCAAGAGAGTGGCAATCTTAGGAAGGTATTTTCCTGGCTGGCCCTAAAATCAAATTATTGTAAAACTATCTGGCTGTGAAATATGTCACCAGGGCAGCTGCATGAGATCCCTCTTGCCCTCTGTTATTGGCCCATGACGTTGGCATGAGGAAGTGTGTAACTTTCATCTCATTCAGCCCATGTTCCCTGTCATATTTTAGAAAGTCTTGTGTGACATCCAATATACAAGCAGCAAGCAATAAACTGGTGAAAGCAAGTGTCTGTTAACTTAGATTTGTGTAAAACTATGATGTTATTTTGAAAACCAATTGTAACAAAAGAATATAAAATTATTCTTACATTTCCTACAATAAATTTATTGCAGATAGTTGACTGTGTCTGAGGTAACATTTGCATACAAAACTATGCACCACTGATAAGATAACATAGTCATTATGATGTTATTTGCTGTGCTTATACAATATGCTGATTCAGTTCCTGCACATTACTTTTCCTTTACCACATATGTCTGTGTGTAAAAAAACACCCAAACAACAAAACCCAGAAATGTGCTGATTGTTTTTTTAATTTGCATATAAAACTGTGTGTTATCTGTCCTCCACAAAGCTTACATTTTAATTGACATTTCTTATCTACAAGGACGTACTTTTCTACAATAAGGGCAGTGTGCCATAAGCTACTTAGGAAAGTCCTAAACAATTATTTTCATTACTTTAAATATATATTAAGATTAGAATACTGCTAAAAACATGCTATCCACTTCAGAAATACAAAAGAAAGACCTCCCCATCTTACACCCAGTTCTGCCAAGAGAGCTTGCAATGCAGGGACAAAGCCAGCAGAGAACTGAAGAAACATGCAGGAGCTGGGAGATCAGTGGGGCTTTGAGAAAACAGAGACACAGTCCTGAATACAAT
This sequence comes from Pachycephala philippinensis, assembly GCA_013397055.1. NCBI lineage: Eukaryota > Metazoa > Chordata > Aves > Passeriformes > Pachycephala > Pachycephala philippinensis. The sequence continues at coordinate 142,513 of VWZT01000762.1, forward strand.
TTATTAGGGCCTATATAAAGAAATTATAGAATTATCCTGTCTACTGTATGTATTCTCTTCTTAAATGACAGTAACGTAAGTGAAAAGGCAAACATTAATTGCTGGTTTGCTACCACGTCTTCCAGCACTGGTGTAATTCTGACATACTCCCCTAAACAACAGAAATGGCTTTATAGATATTTCTACTTCTTTCTGGAAAAAGAAGATCTTTATAGAGTCTTTCTTGAGTTTTGCATGTGGTAATGTATACTGCGCCCACAGCCCCTGCAAAGATGGACTTTATGTGCCACATTACAGATTTTTTATTAGTTTGTTATCAAAGGTACCAAGTCACATAAGTCTCTTTATTTCCACAGGATTGTTTGCAAGGATATTTGCAGTAGTAAGTTTTAGCATAAGACAGGCAAATAGTTCAAGAAGAGCAAGGTGCTGCTGTGGTTTAGTAAAAGACTCCAAACTCCACCTTGGAGAGCCCACAGAACTGTGCTCCCCTTCATTTGTTACTTCACTCCATTTTCCTTGGCAGCACCATCTGATGCACATCCTTGCTGTGCAGCTGGGAATGACTCAGTAAAGGTCTGCCTGAGGAATATGAAAATCTAGACAGAGGTGAAATATTGCTAAGAGAGAGAGAAGGAGTGTTAGCAGAAAATCTAGAAAATTAATCCAGTGCTGGAAAAGAGTATTCCCATCTTCTTCCTTCTCCCTTGCCCTCCCCTAGCTTGCCTGAAACCCACATTGAGCATGGTTGTTCACTTATTTTACACTCCTGGAAGAATTATGTTCATGCACTGGAAAGTGAGAATGGCTTTATGGAGCCATGACTCATTCCAATGCGCAGAAGAAAGAAACACTTTTACCAGCCCTCTGGCCTCGCTCAAAGTCCATTTCTCAAGGGTGGTCTTGCAATCAGCAGCTTGGAGGAAAGACATGGATCCCTCCTGACAGACCCAGACAGGTGGACACTGACCCAACCAAACCTCTTCTGGCAAAAAGCTCCATCCTGCAAGACCACTGAGACCTCAGGCTTTGTTGAGGTAAATGGTGAGACTAAACCAAACACTACCCTTCCTAATGGCCTTTTGGATGCTGCCCTCAACCAGTAAGAAAGGGCCCAAAACATTGCTGGAGCAGGAGGCTACTCAATTGTTGCCAAACAAAATGTTCTTAGGACTCTGGTAAGATTTCTGGGAAAGGATTTTTCTCATTACAGAAACATCTTCTTAACTCCTTGCAGAGTGACTGTCAGGCAGGGCACTGCTTTAATTTTCAGGTTTTCCAGCACTTTCTTTCTGTGTGCCCAGTGGCACATGGAGAAGGCGGATGCAGATGATCTGTCTAAATACCAGGTGCCACAAGAGGAAAGAAGTGGGAGATAGGAAGCTCTTCCCACCACCCTTCACTGTCTTTCAGCTGGGCTTTCTGTACAGCAGTGCACAAGTTAAATGAGATGGGGGAGAGCAAATTACTTGATATTGCACAGTTGGGAAAGGGAAACAAAACCCAAGCCCTCAGCACAACCTGCTGCTGATGTTTTCCTCTCTGTGTGCCAGCACTCAGCTCAGGAGCTGTTTAGTTGCATGGTTGAAGTGTAGAGTTATCTTTTGGTTGTATGTTTGCACAGCACCTAACACAATGAAGCCCTTCTCCTCTACTGCAGCTTGGAAACATTATCACAGCACAAATAGTAAATAGTAATCAGGTTAAAGATAGCACTGAATTAAACCAGAGCAATACTCCTGCTGGAGGCCAAAAGGTACACAGTGCCAGCTCAGGCAACTGGCTCTCCAAACTGAAAGAGAACATTCCTCTGCAGTAAAATAAACACTATTCTTTTTTCTCTTGAGCTAGATAAAGCATTGTGTGTTTCTGATAAATCCATATGGTTTGCTTGCTTGCAGAGGAAAACATGAAGAACAACAATTCCCCAGATTTCTTCCTCAGAAGTTGAATTATCAATAAATGCCTGTGATATCAGTCGGGCTCTTTAGCCCACACATCCGGCCAGTATCTTAATTGCAATAACTTCACATCCCAAAAAGTCAATGCAGTGATATACAAGGGACCTGATTCCAACCTCTAACCTCTCAGAGCCCGGAAAGTCTTTCAGCATTCCTGCAAACTTACATAAGAGAGAAGGCGCAGATAACATTGTATGCTTGCAATTAAACATGCAGGATGCTTGTGCCCTCTTGCAGAAAGGAGTGAAAGAATGGCCTCTAAGGAAGTTGTTCTGAATTAGAAAATGGCCTTACAACTGAAGAATTTGGAGTGCAAGACCAAGGACCCATGGGATTGTCTGAATTGTTTTTTTCAAGTCTCCAAAATTACTTTGTTGCACTTTTTTCTACAGTCTATGACAACCTAAAGCCTACTGAATAAACAGACAAAATACTGTTTATGGTCTTTACATATACTGAGCTAGGCCTTAATGGCAGCATTATATTTATTGGACAGAGGACAGACCTGACTTATTCTTAAGTGGATAAGGAAATTCTCTTGACTTAAAATGTTTCCTTTAATTTAATTTGTCTTTAGAATTGGGAACTACAGACTAGAACTGGTAAGCCAGGGAGGTCTGACTTCCATCCCTGGGAAGGTGGTGGATGGCCCCACACACCTCTTGGGAAGGTTGCCTTTAGAAAAGGGAACAATAAAATGTGCAAGTTTGCAGATAATAGTAAGCATTTCTTAACAAAAAAATGCCATGCCAGGCTCAGAAAGACCACATGAGTGTACAAAAAAAAAAAGGGCGGGAGAGGTCCGAGTCAGTAAATGAAATGTAATGTACCTTTGGAGAAATAATCTAAACTACAAGGCTAAACTCTATTATAGTTCCAGTGCAGGAAAGAGACCTCAGCATCAGCAGTGACAACTCTTGGAGATCATCTGCTCAGTGTGCAGTGGGGCCCAGAAGAGCCAGCAAAGCACTGGCCATCACAAGGAGGGGGTATAGATAACGAGAGAAGGAGTGTTATTTTCCTGCTACAGAAAACTGCTGTAGTGACCATATCTGGAATATGTGGAGTTCTGCATCTGGAGGAGGACATAGCAGAGCTAGATAAGATCCAGAGAAGGGCAAGGAAAACAAGTTCAGATACTGCTGATTGAATGATGGCTTATGAAGAGAGACTAAAAAGATGGAATTTCTTCAATATGGAGAGAAGAAAGTTCAGGGTGTGAGGGAGGAGATGGTAAAAACTTACACAATCACAAAGGTGGTGGTTTGGGCAAAGGTAGAAGGGTTATTTACCAAATTGCTTAATGCTGGAATTAGGGGGTGCTTGCTGAAACTTTGCACACCTGGTAACTCTTCAGTGCTGGATTCCTTGGGAGCAGCCAGTGCCATTTCCTGTCAGGTGAGCATGGTTTACTCCCCTTCCTCTTGCTCCTTTGCTTCCACTTACCATGTGGTTAGCAGCAAGAGCTACATGGGACTATTCCTCTGTCCACTTGCAGCCAAAATGGCTTCCTTTGGGGTCATGTGAGTATGAAAAAATTCAAGATTTGGTTTACTGTTTTTCAAGAATAAGGGAGGTAGAAAGGTGTCAATCTGCTGACATGCAGCAGCACATTTATGTAATGGCCTTGTATTAGACTTTCTGTTTAGGAGCAAGAGGGGAAGTGTTGCTGCACTCAGGTGTCCTTCTGGTTACATTTTCTTCTAATTTACTTTTCATGTGTTAATGCCACTAAATTTCATGGTTATGCAAAAGAATAAAGTAGTGAGTTGGCATTGCCGTACTTCAGTTAGTAGTGAAGGTAGTTAATTACTACATAATATAAGGGCAGGTAATTGTTACTTGAGAAATTTTTGGAAGGAGTCAGGGTGAGGGTGATCTTGGAGGTTTAGGTGAAGTGAGGGTCTAATAATGGTGGAGCTTGGTAAGGGGCAATAACAAACTCTACCTCTGGACCTAAAACTTCACCTTGGAGTTTTCCCTAGGGCAGTAGCTTTGCTCTTTTTTTTTTGTCATCCTTGAGACTGTTACTAGCACCCAGAGTGACTTCTGCTCATTGTTGCAGTCCTGAGATACTCTCTGATTGTGTGGGGCAGGTTGCACCTTGCAGTGTAATTCTGCAATTCTTGCATCAGCCCTGCGAAAAGAAATCAAGGGCTGGGTTAAAATGCTGTTAGGGGCACAGAAGGAGGATACCTCGAGTGTCATTTCAATGCAACAAAATATGTGTGTCCAGTTTTGATCACTCTATGTCTACTGCTAGTAAATGAAAGTATTGCCAGCTTAGGTTGATCTAACCTACAGGACAACACTGAGGTTCATTAAGTCTTAGCAGAAAGGGGTATCGATGTGGTCAGATCTTCTTCTGAAGTCAGAGTTTGATACTTAATTTTCAAGCAGAAGAAATTTTTCCTACTTGCCCTCTAGACAAAATAATTTTTACCGCAATGAAATATTGTCATAGCAGAAGGAAGCAAGTTCTTGAATTTAAATATGCCAGAACTTTGCAATAATTTAGGTTTGATCTAAAGTCAATGTCAAGATCTCCTTTCTAGTTACAGTGGGTTGAAAATGTGTTAATGATTTCATATTTTGTGTGACTTATTGTTGCTATTGTTAAGGGCTGGACCTTGTTACCACTAAGGGATCTGCAAGCCATTAAAAAACAAAAATTAAAAGCTTTGTTGTTGTTGTCCAAAGTAGTCCAATAGTCCATTGTCATGTAAGCAGCGTATCTGGGCCATACATATAAATATGAGACAGAATAGAAGATTAAACATGCTGACTACCAGGACAGTTCTGAAGGTTTGTAGGAAATACAGGACAGGCAGATTTGTGAGTTGCATTGAGCCTTTAGTTTTTACACTTTTGAAATTCTAAGCAATACTTCTAGTAATTGGTAAGAAGGAATTTGCTTCTTCCTGGCAGTTACTCTGATCTACCAGGTGTGTGTGGTCTCTTCCCTTTCTGAGGTTGCCCTTTTGTTCTGACTTCTTCAGCCAAAAAAAAAAAAAAAAAAGGCAGCTGGACAGCTTTAGTCTGTTAAATAGTCCACATTACTTACAGAGCTACGCTCTTCACTGACCCTTAACAGTTTAGTAGCTATGAACTTTAAGAGGCTCAGTCCTAATCTCCTGTCTTCAAAGGAGCCAGAGCTGCTGCAGAATGTGGCCCTTTCATTGTGGCTTTCCCTGAATTTTAGAAACCCACCTTTGTTAGCTGGTCACTTCCATTATTTTATCTAAATGATGACAACAGTAAAATTAACATAAATTGCTAGACTTGTCCAGGGGCTTTCATTACTCCTTGATGCTTTTCTCTCCTCTTGGCATGGGCTCTCTCAAATAGCATGTTAATAGCAGGCTGCTACCTAAGGGACAAAACGTTCAGGATCCTTGGATGTGCAGCTCAGACTAAATATGCTGGCCAAGGAGTGTTCTGTCTCAAGGGAATGTCTCATATCTTTACTCTGAACTGAGGAAAGGTGTCATGTAAGTGATGTGAGGAAACGGTGTCTTGACATGTGGCTTCAGGGACTGTCTGTAATCTGCAGAGATGTCAAGACCGGATCCAGAGAAAGCTCATTTTGTAGAAAAACCAGTAATTTTCAGCAAGAAAGGGCTGTTGGGCTGCTGGGTTGTCTCTGTTGGGTTTTGGTTTTTTTCTTCCCCAGGGATAGTGGTGTTCTGCCACGATTTCACATGGATGCTGTTTCCCACTTCTGTGGAGCGCTGTTCTCTGGGCTGTAAGCACTGAGAATTGTGGGCATGGTCATGAACCTGGGCTGATTCAAATAACATGCACAATACTGATATTTAAGGGTTCTGAATTTGACCCTTCACTGTGGCTCTAAGATGCATGTGAGTACTTCTATGGCATACAAAAACCTTCCTGCCTGCTGTGTGTGAGCTCAGTACCACAGAGAATATTTTTCACCCTGGGCTGAAAACTGGGCTTAAAACATAAACTTCAGCTTCCCTAGAGGTTTTGTTGCTCTTTCCCACGTCAACAACAACCATCAGGTAACATAAGAATGTTCACTCTCATCATCCTCTGGACAAGTGGCTAAGATGTGAGGTTACAAAACCTTTTAAACACAACAAACAAACAGAAACCCAAACACACAAACAAAGGAAAATGAGGGGGGGCGGGGAGAGGAAGAGGGAGAGGATCACAAAGTAAAAAGTTTCCTCACTCTATCTAGACTCCAAAAGTGTGGACCGAGATGTTACCTCTTGGTCATGTACTGCACTGGAATCACATACAGACACTGTCTCCAGGAACACCAGTGATGCACATCAGTCTTTTGGCTTCCCTCAGGTGCTTACACAAACACTGGCAGCTGCTGTCAGGAAAGGCTTGCAGGATCAAGCTGCAAATGCCTGTGTAGGGCTTCTGTGCACTTGAAAATCATTACTTGATTGTGCGACATTCCTTCGTATCCTGTACTCTCTTTTTGACCTTTCTTCCGTGTTTTCCATGTGACTGACAGCCCTTCAAAACACAAAGCAACAGGATAGTGCTGGATGGTGGGAGGAAACATTGCCATCAGTTTGGGATATCATTATTGAAACAGCTTCAAGTTATCAACAGCTTCAAGGGAGAAAAATGCTGATATTTGTTTTTTGCCTTGCATACTATTCCCCATTCATTAATCGGTTTCTTGACTCTCTGACCCACTTTCCTGCAATAATAGTTACATGGACAGCCTAATATTTCTTATCCTGGTGTCTGTATCCCTGGGCTAAAGTTTTTCATTTCTGTTTGCTGGCTAACCTTTCCAAGATGCTTCTGACTGTAACTAGACAAAACCTTTCCTTCCTAACAGTTCGGAAATCATGTCCTAATCTTTCTTCTTTTACTGACTTTTATTCTTTACTTGTCACAGCTGCTGGAAGAACTAAAACATACTTATGGAAGAGTAATTTAATTTTGCTGAAGTCTTAGGGACCGTAGGGGTGACAGTGTATCAGATCCCTAGTCTCTAGGCTCATCACAATAATTGTCTATAAAAAACATCACCAAAAGCAGTTTTACCGTAGTAATTAGTGTCCCCAAGCCTACCACTTATCCAATAATCACAGCGTTTTGCAAACACTCTTTAATTACATTCTCAGCAGCCTGGTCTCTTTAATTTTGCTGTTCTGACTTAGTCCTACAATAGCCACTCTTTTAATAAGGTAATTAGTAGCCACACTTTAGCATTGTATAAACTGATAGAGAGATTGCATTCAGAGGCTGTCTGCTTAAACACTGCAAAAATGGCAGAGGGAGAAATTAGGTCTGCATCTGACTCCTTCAATTCTGTTTTGACAACTATGGTAATCTTGCTTTTTGATTCTGTAAGTTCATGGCCCTAGTGCTTCTCTATGGTACCATGGCTCCTGTTTGCTCTCTCCTTCCAGTGCCTCACTGCACTTGTGTTCGTGCTCATTCCTTTCCACCAGCTCTAGTGGCTGTGAAGCCAGTTTGAAAGTACCAAAAGAAGTGCAGTTTTCAGTCAGCTCCTAAGTGTTGAGTGAGCTGGGATGACCTAGCCAGGGGATGAGAACTCTCCCCTTGGTTTGAGGAGGAGACACCACCAGATTACAGTCAGGATCATCTAAAATATCTCTCTCAATTCAGAAACTCCGAAAATTAGCATTTTCAGGAGTGCAGTGATATCTTCACCTCTGTCACTGGAAGATCCTGCTCCTTAACATAAAAGGGTTTTTTTTCTCCTTTGTCATATTGGATGTTGAAAACTGTGGAGACATCTACAACCTGCCCATCAGGTTCCAGTAGCTTGACACAAGGACAGGTGAGAGGGTAGGCTGTCAAAAATAAAATCACAATTACATACCTTGCCTTCCTGTGATATTCAATAAAATCATGGTCTAACTAGCATTTATGATTTTTAAAACCTTTATTCTGGGGCCTTGGTGGTGGCAGCAAGCTCAGTGTTTCAGTAACGACAACATGTGGTGCCTTAAAATCAAGGCTCAAATTCCAATCACTAGCAGGCAACGTTCAAATGACAGAGGCAAGGAGGGGAAATGGTTACTTGCAAAGATGTGATTTATGTATTTGAAGATTAGAAAAAGAAAATAATATGGAAGTAACAATTTTTAAAACAGACCTTTAGGCAAGAATCACTTACTGGTTTTCCCTTTAAAAAAATATAACGCATTATCTCTAAAGACTAAGATACAAATGTGTGAAGCTGACTGACAAGGAACTAGCAGTAAGTCAGTTGTAAACCAGCTAGTGAGAAGCAGAGTTAAGCTACAATAGGATATGCTGGAAAGGTGATGGTCCCTCTTACAGCAGCGAATTTTTAACTGTCCCCATGTAAACAGTACTTTCAGCTACATGTGAAATAACCTAAACTCTACTGGCTGTCTTTTACTACTTGAAAAATCTTCTGTATGATGATGTTTTTGTTTAATATTGGATCTTGTGCCTATATTCTGCTTCTGTTCCCAGCATCTGATATTTCTCTCGTTACTCAGTCCTTCAGGGTCTTCAACCCTATGGTGACAACAACCTAGAGATGACCTCAAGGCCATGTGCCCTTCAAGCTCATAGATTTGTGCAAGTATCAGGTATAATCTTGACCTGTACATTTTGTGATCTCACAATGGAGATGACAAACAAGATGCTGAGGGCAAAGAAATGCTTTAAAGGCCTACAAGACTAACATGATGCTAACAGAGTGTGTAAATTTACCAGCCTTCAGTACTGACATGTGGGATGGGAGCAGAAAACTGTGCTTCCCAAATGCTGCACAACAGCTGAAAACTATCGTAATGGTAGAAAAGTAGATTGGAAAGCCTTGGAAGAGCACATGAGTGTGCTGGAACAGAGAGTGCATCAGCCAGAAACTCTTGGAAAAAGTTAGGCTAGGGAGTGATGACATGATGATAGCAATATAAATAAGTGAAAGGAAATTGCATGAAAGAAAGGAAGAGGGTTATCTGGATTATCTAGAAAGTGGCTGAACAGATTTTAGCCTAAAATTAAAAATGGAAAAAGAATGAGGCTAGACATAAGGAAAAAAATTCACAACCTTGAGCATGCCTAGAATAGATTGTCAGACCAGCAGAGGCAATGACATGGGTGGGTGAGACCAGATAGGATAAGACAATAGGAATAATAAAGTAAGGAAACAACCCTTTTGGTGTGAGCAACTGGAGTGGATGACCCAATTTACGTTTTTCCAGGTCTGGCTGGCTATATATAGTTGAAGGGAGTCAGTAAATATAGCTTGTGCACTGGTCAGGGGTGGTTGGCTACGATGGCACACAAAGTTAAGACTCCCTTGCCTCTGCCTGGTTTCGTGGAGATGTAGCTGTGAGGGAGCATCGCCAGCCCAACACTTGCCAGAGGTCAGGCTGCACGAAGTTCCATGAAGTGGAAAAGACATGAGCTGTCAGCCAAAGCTGTGGCTCTCTAATCTTCCAGGCTTTTGGAAGTTTCAGACTACAACTGGAAGAGTTGTCTTGGAGGCCTAGGTTGCCTTGAACTGCCCAAGTTTGTTATTCACAGGTTCATCGTCCTCGGACCAACTTCATTATTTGTTTGTCTAGTGCCTTTCAAATCTTATCACCTCTCTCCATCTCCAGTGTGGTAACATAGATTGTGCACCTCAGCATGTGATATTACTGCAGTGGCATCAGGCTTGCTAGTGTAATTTTCATACAAAAAAATCACATCTGCACCTTTTTCTGTTTTGTTTTATACTCCCTACAGTGGAATGAGAAAGAATAATATGAAAAAATGAAGGTTATGAGAAGCATGAATTTGCCATGCTTCTTTTTCTGGTTTGCTCATGATGTCAGTGTTTGGGAATTGTTTTTCTATTTTTTTTCCCTCTGAAATATGAATCAGTGCAATCTCAATCTGCTTCAGAGGAAGGACACCTAAGGAAAATGTCCACTAGAAGACCTTTTGGCCCTTTCTGTTTGGGAAATTCCCTGCATGGGAATTTCTTGTTTAATTTTGTAGTGATAGGCCCGTACTTGGCTGAAACAAACCTTTAAAGGAAGTGTCCCTAAATGTGCCTTCGGGTCCCTTCTCTCAGCCCAGACAGGAACAGAAGACAGATCTTGAAATTCTCCTTCTTGCAAAGAAAGGGGTCTGCATTTCTAAGCCAGCGAGTCACTTTTCCCTTACTTGGTGTTCAGTGAGTGCTTGGGAGAGCTGCAGTTACATGCCAGAGACATACTAAAAGGGAGGAAGGAAGATTTTGAAGTCCTGCCAAATATTGCGCATTGTTACGCACCGAGGCACTCCCTCACACGCCTTGGGTGGTGGCTATTGGTGTGCAAGCGTTCAGGTGGTGACCACCTTACATTTGCATGCATGGGAAATACCGACCCTGTCCCCCTATTAAAGGCATTGAGAGTTTTTGGCTTTGATTGCTGCTCACATATAGACACCGTAGATTTGGAGAAATTTTTCAGGACAGCAAAAAAAAAAAAACAAACAAAAACAACTGAGGGCTGTCTACAAAGCCTGAGGAGGGAAGTAGTTGAAAAGGTGACAAATGTTTCCTTAAAATCAGAAATTAAAAGGACTGAATGCCGTGACACCGCATCGAAAGTTGCTGGGCTGGGTAAGGAGGGAGGAAGTGCTGCAGTCTTTGGTTGAGAGCCAGGGGCAGGGAAATAAGTTTTGCAAATTCCTGGAAAATGAGAATTCCACGAAAATTTCAGAACTGAAACAGGATATCCAGAAAATTTTAAACCTCCTTTGAAGAGTAATATCTAAACTCCAAGATATTCAGTAGAGTTCAGTAGGTTCCTAGGGCCTCTGGTCTCCTAGTAGTGGCCAGCCCAGCAGTGACCTGCCCTGGAGCAGGGATCCCTGCAGCCTTCAGCTCCCCTGTGTTATGTTGTGTACCCAGCAGGAAACACCTCTGGGACCCAGTCCTGCCTGTGCTTTATCAGAAGTTTGTCAAACAGACCCATTTCCTGAAGACATTTTCACTCTGAATTGCCCTTTTCCAATTTGTTTCGCTGGAAAATTCCTAACGTGCCCTAGCTGCTGTCCAAGGACACTGGAAGAAACTAAAAAGTAGCAAGTTCAAAGCTGAAAAAGGGACTATTTTTGCCTGCGTGATATAATTCAACTATGGAACTCATTCCTGCAGGCTGTCACGGAGGTCGGGAGTTTATCAAGATTCAGAAAGGGCTGGGAATGCATAGTACTGCTGAGCATATTTGCAATTCTATTATGTAATCCTACAAAAGTAGGTGTGGGGAGGGCTGCTTAGGATGAGACCTTTATTGATTAATCTCATGTCTTAACGGGAAGAAGTGTAATTGTGTAATATACAGGAATGTACTGCAGAGACAATTTCTTGCGGGTCCGCCACATGCACATCCAACAAGTTTTGGTGCTGGTCATTACAAGTGCAACTATACCATTTTACTGGAATATCATCCTGATTTGATGGGAGAGGCTTTAATTAAGCCTCCTTATTAAAAGTTAAGTCTCATCTTTGATGCACTGAAGGTGTTAAATCTTAGAGTCTATTCTCTTGATGTTCTGAGTTGCCTTGGCTCCCACTGGAAACATATAAGAAGCAAGGATCGTTCTCTTCATAGTGATTTGGGCCCATTTTGTTGGCACAAAGGAGATGGGGAATGGTCAGCAAAGGTTTTTGGGGTGTCAAATCACACAGGGCAATTGTGGGTACAATAGGTCCCAGAAAGGGAGGGGAGTCCGTAGGAGGAGTTGGATATTTGGGAGATGACTCTTCAAATTCCTGAACTGCAAAGACATGGTCTGGGTTTATGCTGACAGACGCTGCTGCCTTGCTAATTTTTTGGGTGGGTAGTGTCTGTGCTTCTAGCATTAAAAAAAAAATCACCTTTGGGTATGATTCATCTCATCTAATTTTAGCTGTTTAAGTCTAGGTCTAGTCATCCAGAGTTCCTATATTCTCAGCAGAGAGAGTGAAGTCTGTCTGTAGGGCAATTCATCCCTCTTGTCTCTGATATCTGTCATAAAATGAGTTGAATCATCCCCAGAAGAGCTCATCCTTTTCCACTGAGTGTAGTGGGAGCCCAGACACACCAGATCATGCCAGTTGCCTAACACTGAGATAGCTCCTGTAAAATGAGATAATTCTCCCTCCCTGGGTAGCTGTGCTCATACTAGGAACAACAAAAGCCCAAATAAATGTGTTTTTAATCAACAAAATAAATTGCATGTGTATCAGAGGGAGGAGGTTGCCTTCAAAGGTACTCAGCTGAAGTCAGCAAGATCCTACAGCTGTATTCCTCTCCATTTCAGACTTTAATCTGTACCTGTGAAGACCTTGTCTACTTCTCTCTTTAGAAAAGCAAGTTAGCATCATTTAGAGTGTTCCCCAATGTTTCCTTGCTTTTTTTCCTGCTATATCTGTTAGAACAATGAAAGAGATTGGGTCTGCCTATAAACTTTCCCTGCATCCTATCCTTGCACCATCGAGGCAGCTACAAAGGCACTGTTACCTTGCTCCCAGATGATCCTGGGTAAGGAACTCATGATAGGCCTGTAATGAGATAAACTTGTGGTTTTAACACAGACGCATATCTACTGGCCCATCGAGCCAGTAGGACTGCTCACATCTTGTAAAATTAGAATGTGCTTAAGCATCTCATAGCAGACCTCTGTTTCATCTGAAAATGACAACTTTTGTGGCTTTTTCATTAAAGAACTGACGAGGTTACGCACATGTGGAAGAGGCAATTTGTATGCAAATCCTTTTCCAGAACTCTGGAAGCTTGTCTGATAAGAAAATCATAGGAAGCAGCAATGAATGACAACAACAAAAAAAAGCATGGGACAATATTACTCATACAATGACTTTGTCGCTTAAAGCAGGAAAAAAAATCCCAGCAAAACCTCAGAGGGGAAGCACGAAGGGAATTTCTGTATTTCGCAAATCCCTTGTTTTGGGTGCAAATGTAACAGTGTTTGTCATCCGGGAGGCTTCTTATGCTTAGGTAGATGCTCATTGTCCTTCTATGGAAATATACAGTAAGTTGTGCAAATATAGGCCATGAGGAGACATCCATCTCCCACCAGCAAGGAATGTGGGTGTGGAACACATCAGGCTCCAGCCCAGCGCCTCTGGGGCACTGCCCTTGTGCAGCGCAAGAACAATAACCACCGGAACATGCTGAGAGATCTTGTTTGAGGAGGGAAAAAAAAGGAAAAGAAGAAGGGGTAAAAAATTAAATAAATCTCAGCAGAGACTTCAACCAGCCAGCGCCTCGTTCGGTGCTATTTCTGGAGAACAATGGCACGTGGGGATAGGGACACACGCGCGACGTCTGCTTGCCTGCTCTGGACACTGACAGCAGCAGGCAGAGAGATCATAAAGCACAGAAATCATGGTGACTCAGGTGCCTCCCGAGGGTGAATAGTCCTCCCTCTGACCTGTCTTGGTAGGTGTCCCTGAGCTGTGAGAAAGCAAAGGCCTGGAAACACTGCTTTTAGGGAGCATGTGGTGAAGAGACTGGGAAATCAGCAGTGGCTGAAGCTCAATAATGTCTCAAAATATCCATGTACTTGCTGCTATCTCTCTTTGTTTTGCTGGCCCTCTTGCTCAGACTTCATGTGTACCAAAGCAACTAAGTGCCGTGGCTTGTTTCCTTGTTGCGTGGGGCATGTGTGCATCCCACACACAGAGAGGTGCGCGGGTATTCCTCACACTTTGTTTTGGAACAAACAGCTCCTGTCATATCTTCTTGCGTAACGCAAGACTGGATGTTTTCTTAACATGTGGGCCTTCCGCCTCGAAAAAGAAAATAATTCAGGGTCAGGCAGCCCTTGCAGAGGGACCACTGCGCTAACCCGCCCTTTGGCATCTACAATGATTGAACCAGTGCTGTGTTCCATGTGGCACAGCTGCTGGGTATGGACAGTGTGCTCTGACAGCCAGGACTGCCAATCGCAGTGACGGGGAAACACCACCTGGTTTGATCCATGGGATCTTATCACAGGCAATAACAAGGAGGGAAACGTAGGTCACCAGAAAGGATCTGTTGGTGTAGGAGTTGGGCAATGATGCTAATTGTTATTTTAAGCACGGGTTGCCTGACTCTTGGGTCTCACGTCACTGCTTGGTAATGGACACAAGTGGTGGGTTTGATATTTTCAGGCATTGGACACTGCCTGACTGCAGCGACTGCCGATGCTGCAACCTTGGAAAAATCAGTGCAGTCATTGAGCTGTTGTTATCTGGGGGCACCCATGTCTGAGAAACATTTGGCTTTTGACAGATGTTGCTCAGCCACAACAAGCAGACATTGCTTTACATTTTTTCTCCAGTTTCCCCAGGAGCAAATTCACTGGAAGCAAGCAAACTGGTTTCCTGTAGCTTTGGGTCTGTATGTCGGATCTAAGCAAATGAAGTGTGAGTAAAGCCATTTTCCAGTGTAGAACTTATCTACCACTTCTTAATGTGACCCAAAGAAAGTTGTATCACAGATATGATTTTAGTGTACATTTGATTTAAAAGAAAACAAGTAATGCAGAGGCTTGTTGTAAATGGCAAGTCTGAAAAATTATGTTTAAAGGAAGAAAAAAATCATTGAAAAAATAGACTGGAATACAGACAAAGCGATCACTTGTTACTAGATTTACTTATAACTGTTGTACTGCTGTAAATATAGGGTAAGGAGTGATATTTTATGGAACTGGGGATGGACACATCCTCCTGCGTGCTGAACCTCTGCCTTGTTGGCTGGATTTGGGCAGGGAGTGAAGTGAGAATTATTACCTATGCCCGAGATTGCTGTGTTTCACTCACCATATCTAGTAAGTGTTACTTAATGTAGGAATGAGCCAAAACCACCGCTCCTGGTGCATCAGGTCAGGTTACAAAGTCTGGGAATAGTACGTAGGAGGGATTTCTGGGGCACACCTTAGGTGCCAGCAGCTGCTTTTCATATCGGGGCCTACCTGAGTCTACTTGGCAGAAGCAGAGCTCAGCTGTGGTGGAGTTTGTTTTTGGTGGTTTTGGGGTTGTTTTTGTTGTTTCCCAACTGGAGGCTGAATTGCATGCCAGGAAAGAGATGAGTTGGGCTAGTCAGAAAGCATGAGGAAATAGCATTCAAAATTTTATCCTTTTAGAAGCAAAGTGATAAGTATCTGCCAGCTCCAGACAGAAATCTGCTTTTTCTTTTCTGGCTCTGGTTCACTTGTGGCAGTGGAGGGAGCAGGGGCTTAGTGGGGCCTCTCAGCAACTGGTGAGGAGGGGATCTGCTTTGGCACCAGCACAGCTGCACTGACAAGGATAGTCAGGCTCCCTGGTTCTCTCCAGGGACTGCACCCTGCCTTCCTTCATTCCCCAGGTTCTTTGGAGTTTCATCTTACTCTGCTGGTTTTACTTGATGTCTCTGTTGATCCTTCTTTTCCCAAACTCCCCAAACCAGCAACTTGACAAACCACAGTGAGAGTTTTGGGAGAAAGAGCTGGACAACAAAACATTGACCCCAGACCTGCACATTTATTTAACACTTGCTTTTGAGGCATGCAACCTGCTGACACCCTTCAAAGTGAGTGACTGCCTTTCCCCTGTGCTGGCTGGCAGCCTGGAATGAAGAAGCCACCTTGCCTGGGGGAACACCCATGGCTCTGACTGACAGGCCTCCACACAGCAGTTTATCTGCCAGCCAGCTTCAGCCACTGCGCTGGAATTTGGGACAAACACAAGGACACCTGCTCTTGGCGGGGATGGGGCAGTGGGGGCCTCGTGTGACTGGGTTATGGAAGCAGCGAGCAGCCATCGGGAGCTGACCATGGGAAGCCAGCAGCAGGCTGCCCCACTTGAAAAACATTCCAAGTCCACCAGATCCTCACTGGCAGCTTGAGTTTAGCATAGGCATGAAAAAGTAGCCTCCAGCCAAATGAAAGAACAGCCCAGATGTGAAACAGCTATCATTGCCTGACTTTACCAATTAAATTGGGGCCACTCTCCTATTCATTTGCTTGTTTGTTTATTTTGAGAGGGCAACTTCTTTGTTGTATTCTGTAGCTGTAATTTGATTCGTCCTAGCTTTTCGTGTGCTGTTGAGACAAGCTGAGTGGAAATTCCAGTTACATGCTTTCATTTGTTCCCCCTTGGCATGCAGGCTACGGGAACAGGGCTACAGGCCCATTGGCCTACGTGTCATTAATCTTCTGGGAACAATGAAAAGAGAGCATTTGAATGTGTCTTGGCTTTTCCGGCAGGCTCTGTCTGAAGGACTTCTCCTTTATGTGGTAAGAATAACAAAACAAGGAAAAAAAAAGGGGATAAGAACAATAAAAGAAGTCCTTCAGAGGAGAGTGCATGTGTCCCTGGGTGTCCATCAGCCTCACTGGATGGGGCTGCATCCCAATACCAGGAATGAAAGCCCATCATCACAGCAAGGGGCAGAGGTGAGGGCTCCCATTCAGGCATTCAGAACCCAAAAAGTTGAATAGATGCATCTTTTGATGAAGAGCTGTGTATATAGACAATTGTGCCCTTCCCCTAAAAGTGTCCTGGAGGCAAGGTAGGGAAGGCTGTATCTGCAAACAGGTGGGTTGCAGCTCGTCATGGCTTTTGCTGGAGAACAACCACTAACCTTAGCAAATCAGTGAAAAGCTGTGGAATTTGTCTACCTGGAATTTATTCTCTGACACAGTTTCCCACAACATTATCCTGGAGAAACTGGATGTTCATGGTTTAGATGGATGTACTGTTTGCTGGGTAAAAAACTGGCTGGATGGCTGGGCCCAGAGAGTGGTGGTGAATGGAGTTACATCCAGTTGGCAGCTGGTCACAAGTGATGTTCCCAGTGGCTCAGTGTTGGGGCCAGCCCTGTTTAATACCTTTAACAATGATCTGGATGAGGGAATCGAGTGCATCCTTAGTCAGTTCACAGATGACACCAAGTTGGGCAGGAGTGTTGATCTGCTGGAGGGCAGGAAGGCTCTATGGAAGGATCTGGACAGGCTGGATTGATGGGCTAAGGCAAATGGTATGAGGTTCAATAAAGTCACAACAACCCCCTGCACTCAAATCTTGGGCAGAGTGTCTGGAAAGCTGCCAGGAGGAAAAGGACATGGGGGTGCTGGCTGACAGTGGCTGAACATGAGCCAGTGTGTGCCCAGGTGGCCAAGAAGGCCAATGGCATCCTGGCCTGGATCAGGAACAGTGTGGCCAGCAGGACCAGGGCAGTGATTGTCCCTCAGTACTCAGCACTGGTGAGGGCACACCTCAAGTTCTGTGTTCAGTTTTGGGCCCCTCAGCACAAGAAAGTCATTGAGGTGCTGGAGTGTGTCCAGAGAAGGACAATGGAGCTGGGAAAGGATCTAGAGCACAAGTCCTATAAGGACCAGCTGTGGGAGCTGGGGGTGTTTCGCCTGGAGAAAAGGAGGCTCAGGGGGGACCTTATCATGCTCTACAGTTGCCTGAAAGGAGAGTGTAACCAGGTGGGGGTCAGTCTCTTTTCCCAGGTAACAAGTGGCAGGACCAGAAATGGCTTCAGCTTGCGCCTGGGGAGGTGTAGATTCAATATCAGGAAAAGTTTCTTCATGGAAAGGATAGTCCGACATTGGAACAGACTGCCTGAGGAAGTGAGGGAGTCACCATCCCTGGAGCTATGTAAAGGACATGTAGATCTGGCACCTGGGGACATGGTTTAGTGGTGGACTTGGCAGTGCTGTGGTTGGACTCAATGATCCTAGAGGTCTTCCCCAACCTAAATGATTCTTTGACTGTATAACTGCCCACAGGATTTCTCTGCCCTCGCTGCCCCTCACTTATCACACTCACTCAGTTACCTCTCCCCTGTGCTCTGTGGTGCAGGTTGCTGGGCTGTTTGCTTAAACAGTTACTGGACTGAATTCACAGGGAGTCAACCAGGACAAGGCCTCTAGGACCAGGGATTCACCAGGCACTCACACATTCCTGAAGAGTTGCTTCCCCACAAAACTGGGGTTTGAGGCACTATGTGCCAACTTTCCTCTGCAAGCACATGTATCTTAGCTCATCTTAGCCTAAGGATTTCCAGCCTTCTGGTAAGATAGGTGTCTAAGGAAACCTTGGGGCGTTGATTATAGGGCTGGGCGGGAAGCAGGAATTCCATTTTGCAAAATATTTCAAGGTGTTGACACTTGTGTCAAAGTGCAATAAAACCAAGACTCCCTCAATTGTTTTTGCCAAAAATAAAATAAAAATAATAATATGGGGAAAGAAAGGGGGGAAAAAAGTACACACTGCACAATAGCCAACAGCTCAGACTTCACTTGAGAAGTGGTCTGTAATCTGGAAGAGGAAGAGCACTCCTTCCACCAGCCCACTCACCATCCTAGTGTGCCTCCCTAGGCTAGAGGTTCTTTTCTGCACCCAAGAAAAAAAATGCTTTCTGTGTTCTTCATCAAAAGCAAGCAAAAAAACAATAGGTCCCTAAGGAAAGCCTTGGTTTTAATCTACTGCCTTTTCCAAGAAAACACCCCCTCCTTTTCTTAATCTCCCTTGCCATCTCCAGTTATAACATTCTTTGCGCCTGTTCTCCACCACGCAANAATCAGGAATTCAAAAGTATACTAAGAATATTTTGGTGTTCACCTTCCTTGTGAGCAGTGTTGTGCCTGTGAATGTTAAATTTCTACTAATCCTGCAGTGGATTAGTGATGATCTCCAAGCAAATGTCCTTACCTTTTCTGGAAAACTCATGTTCTCAGGAAAAAAGATGAAAGAGGGGACAGAAGGATGATTTACTGAGGAGGAGGAGGAAAGGCAGTGTGAGAAAAATGGCATCATGTGAACATGGATGGGCCAGCTAGGAGGAAAGAGTGACTGAAAGTGGGAGAGCAGGCTTCTGCCACTCTGCAGCTCCTGCCCTGCCTCTACAGGCAAGCACAGGGGGGCTCCCTTTGGGAGAAAGCCCCAGATATTGCCAGCAATTTTCTTCAGTGCCCTGCCCAAGTGTTCTGGTTTATGAGACCAGACCAGCTTTCTCAACTTTACCACATTCTGCCCTCTTGATTTTTAGGTGTAAAGAAGTGGACTCATTGTGTTGCCCATATTCATGTGCAGCTTTGGTCTGCTTCTGTCCTGAGACCTGTCTGCAGAGCCATGGCATACAGCTGGTGTCCCCTGGAGGGACTGGCAGGTGCTGCTCACTGACAGGATTGAAATCAGCCAGGACACTGTGCTTGGCATCTCGGGGAGTTTCTGGGGCCTGTAGCATGGACAAGCAGGGTTCATCAGGGAGCTAATGCTAAGGTTGTCCCAAGGTTTTGGTGGGCCTTTCTGAGAGACAGAGTTAGCAAGTGGTCTACAAGACAACCTTCAATGAGCTCGTGTATTGTAGTCTGGGAGTGTATTTGCTCTAGAATAAATAGTAAATATTACTGATAAGGAAATAATAACTAATATGTGCCAGAGATTTAATCGCGTGTTATTGGAATTCTCATCTGTGAAACAATTAAAGGATTAGACCTTACAAACTGAAACTGCCTGAATGAATGGTGCATGAGAAATTTTGTTCAGAGGGGGGATGCTGGGAAAATACCAATTTATGTGTCAGCAAGAAAGCTGGAAAACATAAGTATCTCAAAATAAAAAATGAATGACTTGACAGAAATGTGTATTTTTAGGAAAACAGTCATTCATATGCACTGCAGATTAAAAATTAATGATGGGATTTTCATTTTATCAGAATTAAAACACTACAGCTTCACAAAGAGAAATCTCATTAGTGAAGCTGCATATCTGAAAGTTCACAGTGAAAGAGCAACTGCTAAAAAAACCCCTTATATTTCATCATATCAGCAGGAAGCCAGAAGAAAAACAAACTTTTAAATTCAGTTTAAAGTTTCTTAGAAATTGAACTCAAGCACAATATTTTAGTGTTGCTGTTAAAATGTTCTCAGGAAAACTGGTAATTTTTGGTTCTATCAAGGAAATAAAGTGAAGAGTCTCCCACTCATGGCCATCAAGTTTTTCACAGGAGCCAGCTTGCAGTTGAAAAGGGACCCTGTTTACCATAAATATTTTCCTTCCCTTTTCCCAATTTCCCAGCCAAAGGGGAAGAGCCTAGGACAGGGCCTAGCCCATCAAGGGGCTGTTGGCATCCACCATCATCTCTGGCCAAAGTAATGCATGGCAGGAGCCTCTGACAGATCCGGGTCTGGAAGAAACTGAGCTTCAGTAAATGTGGCTGAATTGAAAATCTCCCCCCAGTCCACCACCTCCACCTTGATTGTTGGGTTTTTCTGGAATGTCCAAGCCTTGCCAGATCCAGTTGGATCTCATGGTCTGTTTTAGCACCAAGTCTAAGTCCCTTCACTGCCTGCTTTGCAGTAAGGGGTTGAAACAAGGCTTCTTGCCAGCAATATAAACACCCAATTGATTGAATCATGCACATTCTGAGCATGGGAGCTTCCCTTGGCAATTCCGCTTCCCATCAAAATCTTGAGGCTGGGAAGGATGGCCATTTCTCATCCCATTCCACTAGCAGCCTCTCAAGAGCTAAAATTCAGCTCTGTAAGCAACAGCAATTCTCAGATAATAGTGCAACCAGGCTCACAGTTTCCTTTTGTTCCTCCCTGCCTTCCTTTCATCCGACTCCGGTATTTCATCTTGCACTCAGCTTGGAAAGCTTTAGGCAGAGCTCCTTCCTTTGTTGTGTGTTTGCACACCTCTCACAGACTGGGAAGACCTGAATCATGACTGATACTCTGATACTCCTGAACAACAATGCATTATGCACACACACACAAAACCCCCCAGCAACAGAAAAATGAGGATTTGTTGGTATCTGAGCTGCACTTGGCATCCCCAACCTCCCCATGCAGTCACCGTGCGTGTGCTGATGGGGTTCAGCCCTGTATTCCCAGGAAGAGGTTATCTAGCTTTGGGAAAGTCAATTACATCTCAATATGTCTCAGCTCCCCAAAGATCTTTTAACTGTACTTTATGAGCTGTTTCCCTGTTCGTGGTAGTGGAGGCACCATGTGCCAGCTGCCTCAGAGACAAGGCACAGTGAGGTTAAACATAGATATATACTAAGAACGAAATGTAATGGTCCTGCTGCTGTAAGACAAGAGATTTTCCAGCCATTCAAGGCTCAGGGGAGTATGTTAGGGTGTGTGATGTCTGTATGTATTATATATGGTTTTGAGTGAATTGTAAATACATTCGTGTATATATTTTGCATCCCTAATGCTTTATTGATATAATTCATCTCATGGTTTCAGTGACTTCATTCTTCTCTTGTAGCTACAGCACATGAGGAAATAATTTTGCTCAGTAAATAAGGTTGCAAACAGAGAATCTTTTATTTTCTTAGTATTATCAGAGGAGGGCAGGATGGTTTGAAAGGAATGCAGCAGCTTGGAAACAGAAGAATACTGCTTTTATTTTTTTGCAGGTGTCAATGTGCATAGGGGAATAGTTGTTAGCAAGAATTTTTGGAATAAATTAACACCTTCCCGAAATACCTTGGGCCTCAGACCAGCAAAGCAATTAAACATGTGCTCAGGTTGGAACACTGCCTATTTTGCAAGTCACTTATGTGCATAATGTTAAACAGAGGCTTAATTACTCTGCAAGATCATACAAAAGCAGAGCTGGAAAGGACCTCAAGAGATGATCTACAGCAGCCCTGACAGCTGTTTCGCTAACAGTCCTCCAATGACAGGATTTGTACAGCCTCCTCTGGTACCTTGTTCCAACTAACCTTCAAATGAGAAAGTTTTGAGTTTTATTTTGGGGTTTGGGTTTTGGTTTTCTTCTTCTTTTTTTTTTTTTTCCTTTTTCTTTTTCCCCCAGGCTTCTAGCTCAAAATATCTTTGTGCAAAATAAACAAAACTCTCCTTAACACAGAGAAAAACTAAGCTCTTTTCTTCCTGTAACACCCTTCTTGCATGCTGCAGGACTGACAGCATCTCTCTTGTTCTACCCCGATCCTGTTTCTGCACTGAACAAAGACGGTTTCTCCAACCTTTGCTTGGATAATGTGTTTTTCACATCACATATCATTGCCATTGCTCCCTTCTGAACTCACTGCGGAACTGATCTCATTTCAAGCAGTGAGCCAAGCTGATGTCCTACCAGTGTCTTAATTTTTTCTCTTACTCTTTTATTTTTTATACACACAGAGCAAGCCAATTTCCTCGTGTTTTCACATCCAGCCCTATTATCGATACACCTTGAAGAAAAGATTCATCTTCTTTTCTGTGTGCACATTGAGCTTCTGGTTCCCTGTATCCCCAAGATCACTTCTTGGTGTGCTGCCACTTCTCTGCTTATTAGGTCTTCTTTATTCGGTATTCAAAAATACCTCATCTTTGCTGAATTTCAAGCTGCAGATTTGAACTGCCTCCTCAGTTTGGATCATCCTCTAGCTTTACAGCTAATGCTGCAAGAGCTGAGCTCACTGTCAGTCCCAGTTTCTAATAAAGAAGGTGAACAGAGAGGAGGGAATGCAGGAAGGACTTCCTTAAATGTCATCCTGCCCTGACAGTAAATGACCGAGACCTGGTCTCTGAGTGCAGTTTTTAACGCAGTAGCATGTTCAAGTGAATGTGACTTCACCAAGATCATATTTTCCCATTTTACTTCTCAGAATATTCTGCTGGAAAATGGCATTCTTCCTCTTTTTTAATTACTAGGCTACTTACCAAGTAAATTGGTCTGACCTGCCATGTTGTTAAAAATAAAAAAAATACTTAAAAACTCTGCACTGGCTGATATTTGTCAACATATTGTTCTCTTGGGGTTATAACTCGGTTATTTAATTATTCATTCTATTATCTTTCCATTTATCAAAGTTAGGCAGATTAGTTTTGAATTCCCTGGCTCCTCCTTTTTCCTTTT
>VWZT01000763.1:0-38848 GCA_013397055.1 Pachycephala philippinensis
AGGAAGGAAGGAAGGAAAACACATGGCGTGTTTCTATATCAACATGCATATGCACTTAGGCACAAAAAAAATCCCCCCGCTTTTTAATAAGGATTTTACTAAACGTTAATATTTTAGGAGCAGCCATAGTTCATAGGAATATTCAGCAAGATATGTGGCTGGTGTCTTTTAGAAAGTAAGATAGGAAAACAGAAATTTGGGATATCTCTGAAAAGAAATAGCACTCCTTTATATATAGCACTTCTTTATAAAAGAATACAGTTAGATTAGAGAAAGCATCTCAGTGTCTTAAATTGAATATTTTCACCTTCAAAAACTCAAAAAAAAACCCAAAAATCAGAAGATACAATCAGATAGGTATCTGATTGCTATTCACTGGCTTTCACTCACTGAAGCATTCCTCCAAGTTAATGCACTCAAGTTGCAAACACATATGTGGCTTGAGGAAGAAAGCTCTGCTTTTTAATAATGACTTTTTTAATTGGACCTCTCAATACATGCAGAATTATCAGGCAGTGCATACTAAGAATATTAGTTTAATTCTTCAGATATGACCACTTTTTCTCACAATGACTTTTCAGAAATGTGGTATCCTAGAATCAACCATGCTTGTGTTATCCTGTTAACCAAGTGTCCCTTTTGGGCTTTGTCCCACTTGAGTTTGCATCTACAGACTCCGAGTTCTGGAAATCCATGCTTAATCCCAGGGGTTCATAATTCCTGGTGTTTATCATTCTCTGGGTTTATAACCTCAAAACATCAACCACTATGGAAGTAGGATACGGCTGAGATTCAGTGTAGCAGGCAGAAAACTGTAGTAATATATGTAGCTCATTTCCCAGTATGCAGTGTTCCTTCTTACAGTGTCACTGAACTATAAAAATCAAAGGTTCATCCGGCTTCATAAACTAAACAGGAGTAGGGCACAGTCAGCATGTTTAGAGGCACAGTCCTTGACAGTTTTAAGGCAACTACTGCTGTCATAGACAACACTGTGGTGTAGTTCAGGGGTTATGTAGGAATGGAGACAGTTCCCAAACTGCAAGACAGTGGTCATCTTGCACTTGGGAGCCTCTAGTTGCATGAATGTGAACCGTGACATACTGCTTGTTCTCTGAGCTAAATAACAGACTTTTGCTCTTCTGTTTATTTTTATTTTATAGCTCTCTACAACTACCTTAAAGGAGGTTGTAGTGAGGTGAGCGTTGGTCTCTTCTCCCAGATACCAATAAATAAGTGATAGGACAAGAGGAAAAAGCCTCAAGGTGGTCCATTGGAGGTTTGTATTTGGTATTAGGAAACATTTCTTCACTGTACAGGTTGTCAAGCATTGGAACAGGCTGCCCAGGGAAATGGTGGAATCATCATCCCCGGAGGTATTTAAAAGACATGTGGATGTGGTGATTAAGAATGTGGTTTAGTGGTGGATTTGGCAGTGTCAGGTTAATGGTGGGATTTGCTAGTCTTTAGGGTCTTTTCCAACATAAGCGATTCTGTGATTCTATGATTCTATTTACTAGTCTTGAAACAGACATTAAGCAATTTTTTGGAACTTGAATGTATCTTTAAAATTACAGAGGCGTGTAAATGGGGCATATCTACTCAAGTCACTGCTTGAAACTTCACTGTGTCCATCAAGATGATGCTGTTCCTTGTCCAAATCTTAAAATCCGTGATGCTACATTCTTTAGAAAACCTTCCAAAACTGGGCCATCATCCAAAAAATAGCATTTTTTTCACAGTGAAAACAGAGAAAAGCACGTTGCCAAAGGAAAAATAAGAAAAGAAATGGCATTTACCTTATTTATTTTTTAGAGCAAGATGACTGACATTATTCTACTCCTAAGTGGAGGAGGACATTGAAGTGTAGCAATAAAACTTGTCAAGAATACTGGCAAAGGAATATTTGCTGAAAGTTGTTAAAGGAGTAACCACAATAAAATAGAAAAAAGCACCTTACAGATATACATGGATATAGAAGACAGTGGACAGAAAGGGAAGGGGCTTTCAACCAATTCAGTTTTATTCTAGAAATATTTTATCATAAGACAGTGGATTTTAAAGCTGTAACATTTCTTCTCTATACCTCTACAGTTCCATGGGAATCATGTCCATGAAGACACATGCCCAAGTGTTGTCATATTGATGTGATGTTAATTAAAGAGACAGTATTCTTGCCAACCATATTTTCCACCCATTATTCACCATGTTCAGGGGCACATGGTAAACTGCAGATAGTTGTCGTTTAGGTTATATAACTGTGCCTCTTTTATGCTCAGTAATCACATATAGTATTCTTTAGAACAAATACAAAATAAAATATTTGCATAAAGGATTAAAAATGCAGAAATTGATCAAATTTGTCTGTATTATGGGTGCATAGCATACCATGTTCTAGGTATTTCTCTGAGCATGCCTGCAACATCTCATTCAAGCAAGTCTTAGATATCTACTTTTCACGAGAATAACACGGAATAAACTTTGCATTTATGCCTAAAATTTAACTTGAGCCTATTTCAGGGGGAGGAGGGGGTGATTTAATTTCCATTATTCTTCCTTTCTTTTTCTTTACCTGACAAATTTCTAATATAAAATGCATGAACAGTGCAATGAGCAGATCTCTAAGACTCCTGTATCCCTGGTGAGTTGTTCAGCCACGGGGATATACAACCAAGCACCTTCATGTTTGCTGTCCTAAATCCATGAATCTTGAATCCCTGGGTGCTCAAGTGGCCCAGTTTCAATAGTATAAGAACATTTTAGAGGATGGGCTTTTTAGGTTAATTCTTTCCCTCTGTTTCTTGTTCAACATAAAGTTTGGTATACCATAGGCATTTTACCCTTCACTTTTTTGGTCTTTGATTACTAGAGAGGTGTCAGAGAGTAGCAACTGTTTGAGTGCTAAGGCACTGACTCACAAGATTGAAATTCAAGTCCTTGCTCTGAAACAGACATCCACATCTTACCCCGAGCAAGCCACAGAAGCAGTGCATGCCTCAGTTCTTAACTCTAAAATGGAAAACAGAAAAATCTTTAAAACCATGCTACATAATATAGTACAGTACATGACACAGTACATCGCAGAATATGAAAGGCAATCATATCCTATGGCAACAGCAGCTATATTCACACTGTAAATATAAACTAAGGCTAGTTAATCCCAGAGAGAGGGGCATCTTTTTCACAGAAGTGTCACAGATTTCAATCAGCTTTAATGCCAATTGACTATAAGTCACTTGTGATCCCTCTATTGGCATCAGTCTGCTTTAGGCTAAGCTCTTTCACAACGTTGTGATATTTGGGCTTCCAGTACTGAAGGTATTTCAATTAATTTTAAAAGATCACTGAGATTTTTTTTTCCCACAATAAATAATTCTATCCGCTTCTGTAAAACCCTTTGTTTCCAACCCTTCAATTTTTGGCGCAAAATACCTGCCAATCTCCCTTCTCACTACTGAATGAAATACAGAATGGAAAGAAAAATGGAATAGGAAAAAAGAAAATGGTGATGCCAGTGAGAGTTGCAAAAGGCAGCATTGATAAAAACTCCCAGGATAAAAAGCCAGTGTGAAAGATGCAAGAAAAACAAAAAGAAAAAAACAACCAACCAAACCAAACCAAACCAAACCAAACCAAACCAACAAAAACCAAAAACAAACAAACAAACAAAAATACCCAACCAAAAATAAACAAACAAACAAACTAAACAAACAAACTAAAAAACCCCAAAACCAAAGCCGACATAAAAAACCCCATACCTGGAGTGGAAGTTGGAGAGTATTTGAGTAGCTGCTAATCAAATATTCACTGTTAAGCAAAAGAAGAAGCTCACTGTAAAAAGAAAATCAAAACTGAAGCCACATGGGAGAGAGAAAGGGAGAATGTTTGAAACAGAGAAAAAAGAACCAAAGGAAGAGAACACTCTACATGTTAAAAGTCTCAGAGATTTTCCACATGACACGTGTACACTGGTGAGTGAGACATTCCTTTAATGCTTAGCTCCACCAGTTTTCACTGGCTTTAACAAAACTCCACATCATATGATGTCTCAGCTTGTCATGAGATCCTTAGTTGCATCCCCATTACTTTTTGCCCTCTGCCAACAGAAGGCAAAGACATTCCATTTCCTAGCTTTCCATGCCTCTTTGTCCATAGGTGCTTCCTTACAAAGATGACACTTATAATTCAGTGAGAAGCTTCAAGTTTGTCACTGTATTGCAGAGTAGAGTTTTTACCCCCGCTAAGGCCTCTAATTTTTCCAAACTGGTCGTGTTTCTCATAGAATAATACCACAAGCTTCTTGGCATTAGTTTTTAGGGCACAGACAGCATTATCATGTCAGGAAGCAATGTATGTTACCAAAAAATGCCACTATTCACTGTCTCAGTAGGTCACAAGTGTTCGTCCATCTGAAAAGCTCAATGAATTTAGGTCTATGACTTGAGTTTTTTCTGCACATTTCCCACTTCAGGTTCATCACCAGCCAGTCCTGAGAGGTCCCAGTGCTGCCTCACGGAAGATACACACTCCTGCTATTTCTTCACCTGTTATAAAAGCAGCTGAAAATGTACCAAGCAGCCCCTGGAGCCATCCAGGGCTGGTGGAATGCTCAGCACCACAGTGTCAGTCCAGTAGGACACCTGGATCCAGGCTTATATCATCAGCATTCTGCTTCAGGAGACGTGCTTGCAAGGGGACACACGCAGATTGTCACAACAGTCCACAATGCTCCGTACATAGTGGGAGCCCTCTTCGTGTAATACAAGGTATATATACACACACATGAACATGTTTGACAATGATTGCATATTTGTGTATAAATATTTACGAAATACTTTAATTTCTGGAGAAAGAAAAAGTACATTCAGTTGGCCCATAGTGCATTCTGCTCTCACATTGCTCTAAATCTTAATGACCAAGGTCAAGAACAAAGGTGTAAATGTCCATATATTTTGGCAGCAAAAATAGATTAAAATCACAGAACATGAATTATATTTAAATTTTAAACGTGAATTTTATATATGACTTTATGATACAATTACTTTTACTGAAAATAAAAATCAAAAAAACCTGGCAGCTTTGTTCTTTGTCTGTATATTTTTNACGTGAATTTTATATATGACTTTATGATACAATTACTTTTACTGAAGATAAAAATCAAAAAAACCTGGCAGCTTTGTTCTTTGTCTGTATATTTTTTAAAAGCCTCTGCAAAACCCCCATGACAAGATTCACTTCTCACACAGCCTAATTCCTTTTACAGCTCTGAATATTGCCATCTCAGGATCTAGAAGGTTGAGAGACATGTTTTTTCTGCAGATGGCATGAGAGAAAAATCAAGATGTGACGTAGAGCAAGATGTTAAGTAGCAACAGACTAATGGAGAACATTTTGTCGTACTTTTGAGGAGCACATCAGGAACAGCTTGCTTTTATAGTGGATCTGAAGTATAATCACTGGCACTATATGACTGCTGCAAGCATTGCTCTGCTCTAATCACTACCATATTATTGTGAGTTTTGCTGAGCATTCTGTAAAAGATACATTGCATTCCTTTTTTTGCTTGGCACTTATCTTGAAAATTAATCAGATATACCAAAATCTCTAGACGATAAATAATGATTAAGCTGTAGCTTTTAACATTCTTGATAAGTTTCAGAGATTTATTGCTTTTCATTTTACTAGCTGCCAAGAACCAAAACATTGGCTAAATCTATGTATGGATTTCCTTTAGGTAAATCACAATAAGTAAATAGTAGAAGTAAGAGATGTCTTTGATACAAAAGCATCAAAGCCTTTAAGAACCTATTTTTAAATCTGCAGCATTCACCCATTTTTACCATAGCAAAGGCCAAACATTTTGAAGACTGATTTTTTAAGGATATAGTCACAAATTTCTCTTCAGATATTGATCCAATATCCATACAGAGTCCCTGCAAACACAGATGACAAGAAACCTATTTAAAATCAGTCTTGCCATGTAAGTTTTAAGAAGTAAAATAAAAAAAAAAAAATCTCTAATGCCAAATATTAACTGCTCATCCAATTCTCCTCTGGGCAAAGAAAGAAAGAGAGAGAGAGAAAAAAAAAAAAAACCAACAACAAACCTGCAAGTAACGCTTTCTAGTCGTATTATAGAATATTCTACTGAGCAATCCTCATTTAGTATTTAGAGAGTTAAAGTCGTTCAAGCTTTGCCAAATCAGCTTGTGTATCTCCAACAGGGATATGCTTTGTATATATGACTGATGGGTTGGGGGATCGTGTAATCTGCTAAGCTTCTGGACCTGTTAAGTGTGAAACAGCTCTTCCAAAATCTGAGCAGAAGCAGGTATTTATGAATCTAATCACTGTTTGCCACCTGAGAAAACAGGCCTTTAGGAGTGAGCCCTTACTCTGAAATCATTGGGAGAGCAGCCATTGACTTCAACAGATCAGTATCTTACCATGGATTAAGTCTGGTATAAAGTGAATTTTATTTCTGCCAAGTTGATTTGCAATTAGGGGAAGGAAGTCTGATTATTCTTTTACTAAAGCATTCAGGGTTCCTTGGATTTTGTTTTCAGTCTTTTTTTTCTTTTTTTTTTCCTCTCTTCTTAATGGATTTGGACATGCAAAGAGAGGTAAGGAAAGCAAAGGGTTTCCTCCAGGATACAAACAGTTCATTTTCTGTCAGCCTTCCATGCTGTTCAGAGTTTGTCACAGAATCCCCTACAAGCTTAGCATTTAAAAGAAAACTCATCACAGCCACTTGGAATCTTCTCAATACTGTTTCAAGACAATATAGATTTTATCACAATACATTTCTCATCTTTACCAGGTATTCCTTAACCAACCAACCAACCAACCAACCAACCAACCAACCAACCAACCGAATAAATCAGAAAAATATTTCTGGTTTATTTCTTGCCATTCCCTCTCCTTAACAGAGGAAAATATCCTTCACTCTTTCAGAAGTCTAAAAATCATCAGAAGTCTAAAAATATCTCACAGTGCTCCAGTATAAATCTGAAAGCACAAATAATGGCATATATCTACATGTGTATGCATTTCAATCTACAGTCCATATAAATATTCAATTCTCTCTTATCTCTCTTAAGCTTATAGATATGGATGCATATATACACATGTGTATTTGTTTACAAGCATGTGAGGAACCAGATTGCATTCCCTTGCTCAAATAAGATGTACTACCAGCTGCAGCAGCCATCAAGTTCCTCTGGCCTTTAGCCAGCTTTGGGCGGAAGTTCATTTGTACCAGCAACTGCAGCAGCCTAAGGAAAGGGCATCCTTGGGGTTTGGCTTGTGTAAATGGGTCTGCCCATAGTCACAGCACAGCGGAGCCTCCTCTCATGGCAGAGGATGCTCCAAGGTCCTTTGGGATGTGCTCCCATGGTGGTGTGGGGTGGTGGGTTGGTGTAACAAAGGGGTCCATTCCCAGCGGTGTTTTGGTAAAGGCAAAGTTGCTGGTACTCCCTTAAGAAATGTTTCTCATCACTTCAAAAACACTATCTGTGGGAAGGCTGTTCCTCTGACACATGAAGCAAGCTTACCCTGCCCAGACTGGGAGTGTTAGGGATAAATGCTGAGTATGTGTGTGCGCGTGTGTACAACATCCAGCCTCTTAAATTTTAATCGAGCTCATACATAAGTTTCTCTGGTGATGGTGAAAGTGTCGGAAATACAAAGCATGCACACACATCTCCCAGCAAATGAAACGTGTCAGCAACTGCTGTAATCAATAACAATATAATATTCTTTCCTAAATAATGGTACAGCAGCAGAAGTGTGTAAGACAGTGATGAATTATTCAGCAGGTCTGCTTTGCTGCTACACTGCTCCTTCCATGCTTTAAGCTTTTCTACAGCTGAAACACCTGGCACAGCACTCTCTGACTTCATCTTCTTCTGAATGCCTAAATCTATTCCTTCCCGCATATAAAAATTAAGTTACCTAAGTTCCTGAAGCTTTAAACAGTCTTAAATGGCAAAATTGTATGATGTCTTGAAGTTTTTAACTAAGTGCCTTATTTCTACTTCATAGCTTCACATGGAGATTTGCTATGTATGTTAGCAGGCAGCTGCATATTAAATGTTTTTGAAAGTAAATGCTTCAGACTATGGAGAATTTAATTCACTGGAGGGTGTATGATATTCTGGACAAAGTATTCATTAAAAGACACAAGGCAGATCTATTCAAGTGGTTAAAATGAAAGCCCAGGTTATGAAATGCTTACTTAAATCGAACAGTATGCTACTCCCATGGAGATACTGCTTGGTACTGCCTAGAATAAGAACATAGTAATTTAGTTTTGTTAAATAAAATGAAGCAAGGTATTTTCAGTCACCTAATTCTTGAAAAATGCATATACATGTGTGTGTGTGTGTGTGTGTGTGTGTATGTGTGTGTATGAAAAGTATGTCTTAAAGCATCTAATTGAATACAGATTATTAAATGAACTTTGTAACACTGAAGAATTGTCAAAAGTAAGATATACAACTGTGGTTCACAGAAGGAAGGTAATTTCTTCAAGACAGACAGGAAAATCAAGTTGAAACATTTTTCTTACAATTTTAAAGAAAAGTTAATGGATTTTGTTTCTGTTGTGTTTATTTCAGCTATTCTGGAAATTATTTAAATCTTTGTCTGGACAGCGACACATTTGTATCTAGAGATATTAATCTAATCTGCCATTCTCCTAGAGACGGCGAGATCCCTCTTAACGTATTTAATGTGCTGTGCACAGCTCACTTTTAAATGCCACAAGCAATACAAATCCGTCATCTCTCCTTGGGAAGCTGCCTGATTCTGTAATACAGCTTACTGGTAAGTAGTTTCTCTGATACTCAAGCTATATTTCTCCTGCTTGATTCATGTTCTACTTCCCATTACTTTGCGTTAACTCCCTCTGCCCCTGCTACCGAATGAAGGAGATCTGATTCCCACCTGTACTAGCTGCTAACTAACTGCTGTGAAA
Organism: Pachycephala philippinensis; assembly: GCA_013397055.1. Lineage (NCBI taxonomy): Eukaryota > Metazoa > Chordata > Aves > Passeriformes > Pachycephala > Pachycephala philippinensis. Next base: position 8,978 of record VWZT01000763.1, read on the forward strand.
GGAGCAGCAAGAAATAAATAATGCCCCACCTTGGAAAGCCACCTCTGTGATCTCCCTGCCTTCACACCATTCCCTGGACACTCACTGCTGTCCACTGCCAGGAGCAGGACCTCTGCCATGACCTCAGAAAGCTGTTTCCCTCTCCTAGGAGGCACTGCTGGATCAGCTACTGAAATAACTCAGCATTCCTGGAGGAATATGTTATTTTTAAATAGGCAGTGCATCGAGTCCCGAGCTCTTGCGTAAGCAAGGTTTCTAACAACAGTTGCAGGCAGAGCCCAGGCTGCCCAGTGCCATGTGCCTCTCAGCAGCCGAGACACAACCTCGCAGTGCGGCACCGAGCACTGCTGCTGCTGAGGAGCAGAGAGAACGCACGTGAAGGAAGGTCACAAGGTTTAGACCTAGATTTCAGTCAGCAGGAGTCTGCATCAGAAAATAAATCTGGATGTACTTCAGTGCCCTTGACAAAAAGGCTACAGGCCTGAGTGAGGGAGGAAAACAAGGTGCAACCTTGCCTTTGCACCACTACGCGTAGCAGGGGGATGGAAAGTGGCTATGCCTTCGTTTGTCTGCGGTGCTCTCTGTGATCCTGCTTTCAGAAAAAAGGATCTCCTGTGTCAAGCAGACTGCCACTTTGAGCAGAGAAAATAGCTACCTGGTTCATGACTGCTGAAACAGAAAATACTTGTTAAACAAGCCATTGCATTTTAATAGTAAAGTTTTGGAAAGTTGGCTGGGAAATCTATGCAAAAATACTTATGCAAAAACACTTAAACACTAATTATTCATTCCTACCAGAATCCTTTCATGTCTCCCTCTGATTCTGGAAGCTGAGACATGACCTGTCTAGTCACCATCATCATTAGAATAGGTTGACAAAGAAGCAATTTTTTTTGAGTGCTTTTTTTAACTTTGGCAAATGGATATTAAATTAACTGCAAGTTTTCACAAATGCAGTTACTCTAGCAACTCCAGAACATGAAGGAGAAACAAAAGGCATTAAATATAAATAAGAACATGAGGATCATAACTGTCCGTCCCTGTATCAAAGTGAATGAGCAAATATTATCAGTTCTTCTACATAGAAAATAACTATTTTCCATAAATCTTACATGTCCTTAGGAAAAAATAAAACTCCTTTTTTTCTGCTATACAGAGGAGGATAATTTGCTAAAGGAAACAATGACAAGACCACATATGAAAATATATTGTAAACTGTTATCTGCAATTCTTCAGTGAAATGATAAATCAGGTTATGTAATCTCAGGTGACAATTCAGATCTATTACAGCTAGCATCCATGTTTATCCAAATACTTCTAATCTTAAATCATCACAACTATTACTGTCTCCTTCAAGTTCCAGTGAAATTTGTATATTAAATAGTGCTCATAAAATAGAGTTACAGTTCGCCAGCTGAAAATGGTACAACAATGAAATGATCTAATCTTATTTTAAAGAGCTTTTGACAATGGTTGCAGTAGCTCATTGTAACTATCCTACTCGCACTACAGCATCTTCACAGAGAAGACCTAATTTCTTTTAATTTCTTGTATTATTGAATTTGTTTGCAATACTGAACTGAAAACTTCCCTATCTTAAATTTACTAGTGATAGTTTTTGCTGTGAAACTTCTACAGGAATTTTCATTAGTAAAGATGTAACTAAAACAACAGAGGTTAATGTCCAAAATATATCTGGAATACTAAAGAATGTCTAGTACTGCTAAAGAACAGAAGCCAAACTTCGAATTATTTTCTACTGCATATGGAAATCCAGAATTAAATCTACTTCTAATTCCCACCTTGACACAGGCAGACCCTGTTGACAGGACAGGAATTTGCTTAAAAAACCAAAAAGTGTTTGCAGCTGCAAAAGCCCTCGTGTAGACAGACAGGTGAGGAAACAGATCATTGGCAATGCATCTTGCCACTGAAGGAGACCTTGTAGTGGGTGTGTAGGCAGAGAGCATGTTGAGATGGGAATATGTTGGGCAGGAAGCTTGGATAGGAACAGAGAAACCAAACCAGAATTTGAAATAATCTTTCTAAAACTGACATACAAAAACAGCTGAGAACTTTAAATAGCAAAAAGAGCCATGACAAAAAGATGATGATGTCTGCTCCCTGCTGGATTAACTGCAAGGGTTTCCAGTGTGGCAGCCCTGTATTTCATGTTCCTCCTTTTCCTTGGTAGTTAGGTTTGGCTTCTTTTCCATAGATATAACACCAAGTAGAAGCTTTCCTCCAAAATTACCCAAGTTCATAAAATTATATCGTTGCTTCCGGGTTCTAGGAATTATGTGACATATAACCACAACTTCAGCAGAGTTCAAAGCTTTTCTCTATGCACACTACTGAGAAACCTGTCCTAATGAAAAAAAAATAAAACGGGGAGGGGGGAGATGGGAAGGGTGGGTGTTTAATGAGCTTATTTGATAAGCAGCTGGATAGGCTTAAGGAGGCATGTGTCCATTTTCTACTATTTGTACACAATTCTTATGTCGTCTTTGCCAAGTCACTTAATCCAGCATGTTTGCCAGCTCAGAGGAAAGGGCAACAACTTCCTATCCCACAGAAGACAGCAATATTAACTAAATTCAAACTAACATGCTGAGGTTGTGCAGTGATAAGGGCAACAACAGCTTCCAACCACACTTCTGATGCCTCCCAAGATGACATCTCTGCTCCTCACCACCGTGTAGCAGCTCAGCCTCTGGAGAGCCCTTCCTTGAGAGACAGATCCAGGCAATACAGTCTCTTTCTCACAAAGCAGTAAGTGAACACCTAAGTACAATGCTGCTACCTAGTCCTGAGGGTAATTTTAAAAACAGGAAAACAACTAAATATGAAAATTCTAATTTGTCTGCGAAAATCTTTTTTACTTGAGGCAGGAAAAAATAAAATGTGAAAATCTGTGTAAAAATAGGGATTTGTCCTTGGAGATTCTTAGAAATACATTCTTTCCATATGTATTAAACTCTTCTTCAGCTGCAAGTACTTATTCATAGACACTCTCAGACTGCTTAGAGCAGTTTGTTTTTAAAAAAAGACAACTTTAGATAATAAATCTGTATACACCAGTTCTAAACTGGCAGCACTCATAAAAAACATTCACTTAAAAAATAATTTTCTTTCTCATGATCATTTTTTTCATGGCAAATAACTAATTCTAATTGGATTTTTCATCTGATATGATATACAAATGTATTTAATGCATTTTGTTTTGCAGCAGTTCACATTACCTACATTAACAAACAGAAAAACAGTTCCTGAAATTTATACCATTAAATGGAGAAGAAACAAGGTCTGTGAACATCTTGGGACACAATTGAGTCCACTTAAAAACATTTCAAAAGCTCTTTGTGGTTCACCTCATAAAGCTTCTGGTCCACAAGGCTCCTGCTTCAGATGTCTCCAAGTGAGATGCATGATGCATGCACAGAAAGATACATGACTGTATAAAGGGCTTTATTCTACAGCACCTGCACAAGAAGATTTTAACATAGTGTGGACCCTTTTGGCAGTGCTGCAGTAAAATCTACATTCACTATCCAACTATTGGTATTCACCATCTAACTGCTGCATAACGTTAGGACAAGGCATTTATCTTATCGGTTGAGGTACTCCCTAAACTACCTGGAATCATAAAAAGCCCCAGAATCCCTGAAAAAAATTTATTCATCTCATTGACTTTGCTTTCCCGATGTAGGATGGATTTAGGCACCTGCTTTGGAGGTGCCTCTGTCCATTGACTGCAAAGGGAATCAATGATCACTGTGGTATTAGTGTGGTAGCTCCATGAGTCCAAAGAGTTCCAGGCCAGCATCTGTCTCTGGCATCTCTCAAAGTACACAGAAAAAGTCATCACATAGCTTTCCCCATTTCACATATTCACCGTTCTCCCCTTGTCTCAACAACTGTCACTGTGACACTCCAGCAGTCCTACAAATGTAAGGCCTGCTTAAGCAAATTATAATTGATTTGGTCTGGTATTTGCATCACATTCCTTGCCTTATGCTCCTTTTAAAGATGGTCTCCTCTGTATTATTTAAGTTGCCATATAATTTATTTTTTTTAATGTTCAAGAAAATCCACTGCTGACCTTCCACCATTCCATCATTTTTCTTTCATATTGAGAGTTTTACCTCTGTCTCTGATAAGCCTGTGAGCCCAGCTTCTGTATGCTATTCACTTTCAAACAAATATCTCTCTATATCTGTATGAAGCTTGGTGAAATGTCTCCTACTTACCCACTTAGAAAGCTAATCCATTTTTTTTTTTCCTGTTTTCACTTGTAAGTTTCCTCTACCATTAAACAACTCCTCTTTCCCCCGCCCCTTTTTTTTTTGCTTTGTTTTTCTTTTTTTTCCTGTTTTCCAGTGTCCCTTTGGTTTTATACAGATTTGAATTCTATATTTCACATAAGTGTTGGAGGCAGGACACATCTTTTTGAAGCCTCTATAGAATCCAGTCAATGAATTATTCCTAGGTGTTATACAGTGAAAAAAACCCAGGGAATAGAAACAACAACTTTAAAAATTAGCATTCTTTCCTAACTCCCATGTCTTTCTTTGAGAATGGAAAGCATGCTGTTCTTTTTCTAAATTTGCCTAGCCTTCCTACTTTGCTACAATTTAACACTGGAGAGCTTTGTGAATTGTTTTTGATAGGTACATAAATTTACTACATTACACATTGGAAAAAAAAAGCTGTCCAACTTTGTCAAATATAATTGAATAAAAGCATCCTAATTTTGGTTCTTGCACTGGTGTCTCAGCAGAATGTTCTTCTTGTTCACTGTTAGAACAATAAATATAGAACAAGGAGTTTAATGGTATTCTCTTTTATAGCAATCTGATGGGGTGAAGTAATTGCTTTTGGTGCTCACAATATCTGTAGCTAGATGAATTTACAAGGAAAGCACTTTAGCCTTAGAGCAAAATTATGAATATGTATCAGGATCCTGCATTACATTTATTGTCTCCAGTACACAAAAATCAACTTTGGCATTACAAGACGAGAGAATAACCAACAAAATATCTCCTGAAGTAGAAAACTATTATTTAAAGTGACAGTTTCACCCCTCTTTTCCTATAAATAAGGGACAAGGGTCTAAACCAATAATCTATCCTTTTTCACCTCTCTCTGTAACCTGCTCACAAGGAGACTGCCATTAGGCATAGCACTGCTGACACCAACATTTTTATACAATACTTCTGATGACAGCTATTAATGCACCATCAATAAGAGACTTACAATACTAAACATGCATTAAGCAGCTACTACTTTCTAGCTGTCTGGAATTTCTCTAACACAATCAAGGGAACTGGCAGAAATCCTAGTTTGCCATCACATACGAACCAAAAGAATTTCCATTCATCTAAAGCAGCAAGGAATAAGATTTTCTTGATGCTAATCAGGAGAAAAAGTACACTTTAAAAGCAGATTAATCTTCGGATTAATAAACAGTTTAAGATCGTACATTCAGAGATAAGATTACTGAAACCAAAATAACTGGATGAATGTACAGCAACTGACAATAAACCTTCAAATGAAAAAAAAAACAACTGAAAGGACTGCAAACTGCTAACCTAAATATGATGGGCTCTCACTGTGCATATCACTTACTGTCTGACAGAGCAAGTCTTTTGCACATTAGTTACAAGCCATGACAGAAATTTTATTCCCCTAGATATTTCTTAACGTGGAATATATGACTTAGGAATCATTTCAATACATACATAATGTCTCTACTTAACTTCCAGATGATATCACTTTTTGGCGCTGTTCTAGTATAGTAAAACAGATTCAGAAAGCTGATATAAAATGCTTAAAACCAAAGGAAAGGAAACAAAGAACAGGAAGAAGGAGAGACAGATAAAAAGAGTTGCATGTACATTTTGAAAACACACAATGGCAGCTAATGCAAAACTAAGAAATATATAGAAAACGGTGGAATAGGCATCCTAAGCCATATCAAAGCTGTGTTTTTACGCAGTGTACTCAGAAAGAGTACTGTATTCAAACTGCGTGCCAAAAATACTAAGCATAATGAGGCAGCCAGCTCTTGTCAAAATCTATTCCTAAAAAAAACAAGCTTGTCATTCTCTAAAAATCATTATTTTCTGTGTGGGTTTTTTCTTTATTTTGCTTTGATTTTTCCAAAGTTTAGGAAAGGTTTGTTTCCACATATAAGACTTATCATTTGTGTTCGTATCTGGAAGCAGGGTGTAAACAGGAAAATTAAAAGACTTACATTTTCATATGCATCCAAATACTGCTCATAAAATCCTGACTGCATTTCATTTTCCTTTGAAAAGGCAAGAGCTTAGATTGTTGCTGGGAAATTAATCCTTGCTTTTACTCCTTGTTTTCGCCCCTCAAACAGGAACTTAACTTTTGAAAGGTTAATTTTTACTATAATTGCTATAAAGAGGCTGCCCTGTACAAGAGCCTTGTTTCCTAGTCAGACAATGGCTTTATCAGAGAGCTTACTGTCCAGTCATTGAAATGTTCATGTCAATGTCAAGTTGAAATACCATCATCCTCATGCCAAGTGAACGAAAAAGAGTGTTCAGGCACTTACTGGAGCTAAGTCTTACTTTTTTCTCTTTTACAAGCTGTTTCTGAGCCAGCTTCACATTTGATACAAGCCAAAATTGTTGGGAAGCAAAACACGTGATGGTTTTGCTGCCTTATAAGGAAAAGCACTGTGAGCAACCATTTCTAATTCCTGCTGTTAGAAGGAAAATGTGTGGAGAAGGATCTTTTAGATCTTTCATAGCCACCCTTAGTCACAGAACAGCATGTATTCTCTTCTCTTGTCAGTTTTTAAAAAGTCATCTTTGCCGCAATCATGCTCCCTCCTTTCTAGGTTGCATGGGGACAGAGAGAACCTGAGCATTTTAAAAGGCAATCTTTCCCCCTCAGGAAGGGGGTACCTCACAGTGACAATCCAGAACAGTAGGTGCAACCTCTCATCTATCGAGCTGCAATGGCACGTCGTTCCACTGTTTTGGAAACACAGCCATTGTTTCCGTACTGACTTTGGAGAGTTAGGGTTCTGGACAGAGGCCTGGAAGATGAGTGTCCTTTGGAGAGTTCTAAAAACCCTAATTTACTAGGCATGAGATCACTGCAAGGACATCACTTCCAGGTGCTAGTATTGGCAGACACTGCAGCATTTTTGAATTCACAGGAGCCAACCCGTGTCATCTTATGAAATCAGTCTAAAGAATGATAAATCACCTTCATCCATACTGAACTGGATCCAGGATAGAGCAGACTGTACAGGAAACTATCACTTTGAAAATAAAAATCCATCCAAGATACATTTTCAGGATGAGGTCAACTAAGAGATACTACATTATCTGGAGAATGTCTGAGAGAGACAGCAGGAGTTGAACAGCTACTGCTTTTCATCCAAGAGCTCAGGCCACTAAATTCTTCATGCTAAAGAGTTATGTGGATGGTGGGCTGGATGCAGGTATGACAGTAGGAATGATGCTATGAGCTGTTTTCTTCTGCAAGTTGTACAAGATAAACAAAAAACTGGCTAGAACTTTTTACACTGATCAACAGCAGGAAGTTGTAGAGTTCAGTAAGACTCCTTTGAAAAAATAATATATTCTTCCTGTCATCAAAACCAAACAACTGTATTTTAAACTATTTTTAAAGAAAGAAGGAAAAAAAAACCCAAAACCAAAGGGGATGAAAGCTCCCTTTTTCATAAATAATCAAGAACCTATTACACTGTGGTCAGCAATGCCTCCAGAGAGCAAAAAGATTCTGTTAACAGCAATCTTTGGTATTTATTACACAGAGAAGAAAGGGAATAATTTTTAGTCATGTTCATCTCAAAACTTCCAAACATCTGTCTACAAGGACTGTAATGCCCAGGAGCAAAGTAGTCTGAATGGAGAGGCTAACAACTTGTGTTTTGGATGGGATGCTTAGACCTGTCATCCTTCTCACTGAGGCATCCCTGGAAAGATCAGGAGAAAAGACTGGTGCCATTCACACGCTCTGGACAAAACATGAGGCATTGAACACATATATTTTTAACTTATTTGCCATTAAAATATAAGGAATTTTATCCACCCTTGAAGGAAAGCACGCTGCAATGCTTAGATGAATTTGGATTGAGCTGCAAAACTATTTTTCACAGTATACATTTTAAAAATTGAAATAGCTTTCTCAAATGAAGGAAGGTTTATTCTTTCAATCTGAACTAACAGTTCAACTCAAGAACTGTTCAGCTGTTCAACTGTTCAACTATGGTAAAGGAGATTAATTTCTCTTCTTTTTTTTTTTTTTTTTCTTTAGAAAAATCTTTTCTGGTAAAAAATAAAGCCAAACAAACACAAGATAAATGTTTGTGGAATAAAAAAGGGCAGAGCAAACAACTTACATGCAATTGGGACAATAAAGACTTGCTCTACTAAACTGAATAAATAAAGCAATCAGTTTTAAGAAAGGTAACTTTCTTCCCAATTACATAGATAATTTTCACCCCTAGAGAACTCATTAGTCCCAAACAGTATTGCATTCCTGTCATCAGCCAACACCACTTTTCAGTAAAGAGTTTTCATAGCTTTAAAATATACATACAACTGTGTTCTTCTGAAAATGTGTCAGGTATTTCTAAGATGAGAGTTTATGTAATATTTTCTTTTCACTTATCTAATTCCCTTTCATTTTTACAGTGTAGCTATGAAGTTTAATTTTATCAGAAATGTATGTATAGATTATAAAATGCATTAAGTGTACACATTGACACAAATAGGTCTTCTTTGGGCATTAGCATAAATCTGAGCATCAGAAGAAGTAACAGATGCTCCAGTGGCAAATGAGATGACTGGAAGCACCCAGAGTGTGTTGTACTGTGGCTGATACATACCCAGCTCAGACTTCCAGATCAGTCCTTCGTATAAGGCTCTGTGTATGCACAACAGTGCAGACTTGGTGGTCTACTGGCAGTAGAACTCATTCTAACGTGATTTAAGAGAAGAGTGCCTATTTCACAGCAATCTGACTCTCTAGGGATCTGTCGATTGCTGTGTACATGTGATGCTCTACTGGAAGTAATGAGGAAAGAAGAGAGATGCTGTGGTCGTGACACTGCATGTACTAACTGTGGCCTGTGTGTCCTTTAGCTTAAAGTTCAGGTTTCAGGTGAACAGTGAATGTCAGATTACTACGTGAATTTTTGATCATCAGTCCTTTTCTCCAGGGATCCCACTTCCCCAAGGACCTCATAAAAATATTTGCCCTGTCTCAACCTTTCATTTTGTTCCTCAAAGATCCATTGAAAAGGTATCTGTATCACAGCTGCAGTCCAATGTCAGCCAAAAACAAAGTACAAAAAGTTCTGCTGAGCTGTAACTCACTGCACTAAGCTGAACAAAAGCGTCCTTCCTGAAGAATAGCAAAGGCTCTACTTCTGACAAAAGCTTGCTTTCTTTCCCAGCTCTTTAGGATTCAGCATCATGACTTCAGGGATAGCTGTAGACGTGCAGAGGTTATGTGGAGATTTCTGAGATCTGAGATTCAATCCCCATTATATTTTATAAATCACTGAGCTACCTGGCTATGATACTTTTATTTTTGAGTATAGAAATCAGTCTGCTGAGAGAAACCTTTCAGTCATCTTTGGAACTGGCATGTTGCATTGGAGTTGTGTACATCAGGTGCACTGTCACTTTCCTTTGAAATTCACAAATTAATTCCAGGTATTATATAGATGAAATTTTGCATATGGGTTTTACAATTGCTGTCATTTGCAGCAAACATTGCAGGTCTGTTCCTGAAAAATGCTAGTGCTGAATTTCTAGCCAAAATCTAAGCACAGTTTAAATGTCTCATAAGCTCCTTCCTTGATTTCTTTGTAGTAAACATAGTGGAAAGAATATCCTACGATTTTCAAGACCGTTAAGTGCTATGGTTAGGAAGAAATCTTTTGCTTCAGTTTAAACACTGTGGAGATCCCTTACTGTAATGTTGATTCATGCATATGTACTTGTTCTTTTTTCAGGGCCTTAAGTAATGGAAAGTAAAATAATTTGAAAAACTTGTTTGTTTTAAACTTGTGTCAAGAGGCTAAACTATATTAACTGCAATTTTAATCACAGAATATACTGGCATTTGTCTGACTTTATGAGGTACATGAAGTATAGGGCCTATTTGAAAGAAAAAGGTCAAAAAATGGATCATAAGTGATGGAATGTTTTCCAAATGTAGCAAGGAGGCTCATGTTTTCACAAAATTATTTGGAGGAAACAATATTAAGCACTCACACTAGAAAAGAAATGTGCAATGCAGAAATAGAATTCTGGTGTAAAGATTAATGTGGTACAAATAAAAGATTATTGTTTGAGTTAAACAAATCTGTTTTAGCCTCGTCCCATGCATAGCCACACATTTATTCTAACAACCAATTTTCATTCCCATCATAACAATTTCAAAGTTTAAAAATGTAGTTCAAAATTTACAGCACAAAAGACACAGGATTTGTTCTTCAAACCCATTAGAGTGGAATCAGACTTAAACCAGCTCACATTTAGCACATATCGTATTTTTCCCCACTGAGTTTATAGCATTAGGTCCATTTATTTTCTTAAGTGCACATGGTTGGCTGAAGTGTCCTGCAAGTACTTCAACCACATTAAAAAAAAAAAAAAAAAAAGCCAAGGAAAGAATTTATGTATATAACTGAAGTGCCTCATATAGGAATTCTTTTTTTTTGTACCTGAATCATTTGCAGGAGAAAATGCTATCCATTCCTTATTGTGTGAGAAGGCCAGTAAAGTTTGATTACATCTGGTAGATCGCTAGCAATAACCCAGACACCGAACCTCTGGAGGCAGGATGGGTCCCCAGAATTCCCAGAGATCCCAGCTTTCAATAAACATTAAGATACTTCATGAGATATTTAAATTCATGCTCACTGGGCTTTGTGCTAGAAACGCTGATATAATACCAGATGTATTAAACAATTTGTCATACTCATATAAAAGGCTGGGCATTATACTTGCCGTCCTATTATTGAGTTTTCAGCTTGAAAATTACAGGACTTGTATAAGTACAGTCACACTGTTTTGAAGAAGGAAATGTTGTTTAAAATACTCTAGGCAAGTTATTGCTATGAGGTAATAGAGATAAAAACTAACAAACAAATAAACCCTTTAAACCATACCAAACATGAAAGGAAACAAAATGTTAGAATTAAACTGTCATTGGATGACTGCTTTTAAAGTTCACTGTCTTCATTAAATCCCCTATGAATTTAATGACAATAATGTGCAAAACAACTTTATTTTTTAAGATTTATGGTTGCACTCTACAAATAAGCACAATCTAACCGTGTCATACCTAATATGTATGCAGCAAAGATTGACAAAAGCACATGCAATGGTTTTCTCCATCTCCAAATTATTGAGTTAGCTAAAATGTTCTGTTTGTAGGAAAGTTACAAAGAATTTACGGAAGGGCAATACCTAATTAGTACCTGAAGTTGTACTGGGCTGCTGATTCTAATTAATAACACTTCCTAAGTGTGTTCAAAGGCATTTAAGTAAAATGAAAGCCTTCAGAAATGCATTGAAGCATTTAATGCCTAGATACTGAAGTGATAAGCCTGCTGTAAAAGCCTAAAATAGGTTAGACAGATTAGACTGGCAGAGAAAGAAACCATAGGCAAATAAAATACACAGTCAGGTATGAAAGAGACAAATATGCTTGAAAAAAAATAAATACAGAGAGACAAAAAGTGATTTGGTTTGAGGAAAAGCTTGTGCTTGTTTATAAAAAACACTGGTTTAAGTAGCATAGTTTTAAACATCATTCATGCTATAAAGGAAAACATTTCCCTATAACACAGCTGATCTAGATAATAGACACCTTTAAAAAAAAAAACCAAAACAAAACCAAACTTTTGACTTTTTTATGTAAAAGCAATTAACATTTCCTGGGGGGTAATGCCATGACATACAGGCATTACATTGAACCAGCTCCTTCTCTGATCAAATATATAAAATCCAAATAATCTGATCCTGCAAGAAATATTAGTCTGCCACAGCATTAATATGCTTAGTCGGTGGAGCAAAATAAGGAATTGTAGGTCATCTGGTGCTGTTAAAAATGCCAAATGGCTTGTGACACCCTACTCTCTGTTTCTTTACAACTACATTCAGAGCTCAGGTGTAATATTTCAGTTGTAGACAACGAGGCTTAGTTGAGATGATCCCCACCCTGAACATGGTTCTTGTCTATGAGCTGATCCAGCCCCTGAGTAGAACTTCACATACTTATATAAATTAGCATACGAGAGGAAAAATGTACTGATCTATTCTACACATAATGTTCGGTAATCCAAAGAAACAAAAGGCCAAGCTGCAGCCGAAGCATCCATGAGATTACACGCAGGGTTTTCCCTCTTCCTTGCACACCCACGGCAGTAATCAGGGTATAGCTGGGGAGTAAAGTGATTGCTGTGTATTTATGCTGCTGGGTGTCCAGGAGGGATGATAAGAGCCCACTGAAGTTGCTGAGTGACTAAGTAAAAGTGAATTATACCTTTCTGAAGACTGACACAGTGTGTGCCACCCAGCCTCCTGGGATGTCCATTCAAAGGTGTGCTACTCCCAAGAAACTGAAGCACGTGGTGCAAAGGTAGCGCGCTGGCAATTGCTGCAAAATCTGTATCGACCATCAGGAACGAAGGAAGTGAAGCTACAGAAGAGCTCAGGGACTTCTTTTTTTTGGCATTTTCAGAGCAGCTTGAACACTGATAGAGAAGCACCTCTAAGGTCACACTGCTGAAGTCAGGAGTGACTGCAACCAAGAAGCAACAAGCGCCCACTGCCCATGCTGAGCAGAAATTTCACGAGCTGCCCAGCAGGCTACAGACCTGACTTGTTTTAACACTTCACCAGATCCCCCAGGGCCAGCCAGCTGATCAGCTCAGCTTCAGCTAATGAAAATCCTGTGGAGCTAGAGAGAGGTGGAGAATCTCCCACTCTGCGAGGCAGAAAGACAGCGAGACAGAGGTTAAGAAAGTTCCCCGTCAGACGACAAGAAATCTTCCCTTTTAACATTTTTGTACCTCTCTAATAGCAGTTCCTCCTGCATAAACTTCAAGCAGGCTGGGTCAGTGTAAACATCCTCCCCTCCCCTCTGCTGCACTGGGCCTCTCACTTATCCCCCACTGGCAGCTGTGGCTCGGGAGGCAAACAGTGGTCATGCTGTTCTGTGCACAATGACTGACAAATAAAAGAACAAGCAAGCTTGGGAGATTTAAAATCTAGAGCTGAGGGATTTCTCCGAGTTTCACTGTGTCTCTGTGATCCTCCCCCTAAATGCGAGAGCTGTTTTCTTCAATAAATGAAGCTCGTAATAAACATCTCTCCTCCTGTGTCTCCAGAGCCCTTAGGGAGCTCTGCAACAGCAGAGCATAGAAATTTGCAGAAAGGTGTCCTCTGACGGATTTGACTTACACAGTATCAGTTATTATAAACTGCCAAAAAACGGGAAATGGGATGTCTCAAGGCACCCATGGACTTTATCATTAAAAATCGTTGTATCAAATGCATATTTGAGCTTTATTTCAAAGAAGTGTTTGATTCCATCAAACTATTTTTGAAGCATAAAGGTTTATTTATAAGGACTTTTTGTCTTTCATACCTTCCTTATACACTCAATTCACAGATTCTCCAGTTAAGGGCACAAAAAGAACTTGTGCATTTATTAGACAATTTAGATTTCAAAATCTATTTCCTCACAGAATAATGACATTGAAATATATTAAGTTGAAAATACAAGGAATATGTTTCTAAAGTTGAAAAAGGCAAGACCAGGTTGTAACTAGACCTCACATCTGCAGAGTCAGAATAAGTATGATGGAGGACAGATTCAAAGTGTCTTGTCTCAGCAGGGTGTTATAACGGTACATATTGTACATGCAGAACCTTAAAAACTCTCATAAATGTACTTACAAGAACTGAGAAGTAAGTGCTTTGTAATCTTTAATCAGCCCAACATTCAAAGCCTGCTGAAATTAGAGCAGATCTTCTTTTCAGCAGGCTTAAGGTCAGGTATTTTACATATATTTAAAAATAAACTCAGCAAAGTCATTGCTTGACCAGTTCTTGTCCTTCCCCCACATAAGGACCTTTCTGCCCAGCTATTCTAAGAGTCAGGCAAGTCTCCTTTAACAATAAATACCAAGTTTTTACCTTTACAGAATCAGTCCTCATTTAAAAGTGAGCTGAATTTCTGTTTTATCTTATGCACCATCAGCAAAATGATTTATCTAAATCTGAACTGAAGAATTTTTATTGGTAAGATAAACGCAAAAGTCAGAAACGTGGCTTTTTCAGATACTGTAGTCACAGAGCTGGCAATTAGAAAAGCCATCTTTGACTCTCTACTGGCACTGACAGGAAAGTCATTAAGAAGAATTTACAGGCTTTTCACAGTAATTTTTTCTGATCATATTACCAGCAATCTTAACTCTCTAAAATACCTAGTGTGCAACTTGGGGTGATGGAAATGAAAACAAATATCAAGAAGGATGTAAAATATCGCCAACATAGTAATTCTAATGCTTATTTACAAAGATATTTTAGCTCTTTGTACACTTACGAGATCAACACTCCAAAAAGTTAGTGATTCCAGTACAGTTAGTAATAACTATCTGATTGCATTGAGTAACTGGGATTGGACATGGATCCAACACACTCAGGGAGGATTCTGAATGCTGTTTGGATGATCTAGATAGACGTGTTACACCACTATGCCAGGTCCCACAGCAACCATACACAAAATCTCTATTATTATCAATGGCAACATAAGAGCTGTTGCTTCATCTTGAAAATAAAAACAACAAAAAAAAGGTTTAGTACCTTCAGTATTCAGAAGACAGAGATAAGGCCTACACAACAAAAACTGCAAAATCATTGAGATGAGCTGGAATTTTATGGAAGCAGGTCAAACAAAACCATGCAATACTTTCCTGAAACAAAAAAGGTAGGCAAATTACTTACTTGAACAGATAAAATGTAAGCCACACCAAACATATAATCTCACTTAAATTATATACATGCACACACCCACACACAGATTCTAAAAGCATGTTCTATGCAAGGTTCTTATACATAAGGATATATAACAAAAAAGTAAGATAGGGATAACTAATTTCCTATGTGTTTAGTCACTTTGTCAGTTATGCCATAACTGTAAAACCTTGTAAATAAATGGTTTCTTACAAGAATGTAAAGAATAAAAAGACTTTGAAAAAATATCTCGAAGTGAAAATAAATAAAAAGACCAAGATTAGGGGATACCCCACAAAACAAACTTCTTAGTGGTTTTTATTCTGTTTATTAAATACTAAAGGAGGAATTAAACTATACAAAATATTAAATAAAAGTAATCCTTTTCTATACAGTTCATGCACAGCAATGCTAGTGACTCATAGAAGACCTGAAAGCATCTTTGGCAGGATTTTATCTTCAAAATCGTGTAACAACTCGTTGTGTATCCTATGTTTATATTTGTGAAAAGACAAAAAATCAAAATTTACCTTAATACAGTTTATCAACTCAGCAGATTTTTCACTGATGAAAGAAGTAAGCCTTATATCTTGCATTATTATTGATTATATTATCATCTTATGCTTAATACCACTTGCTTTAGCACTGACAGTGTGGTTAATATTGCAGACAAACAAGCAAGAGCTGTATTGCTCTGATTGTCCACTAAAGGGTAACTTTGAAATGCTGGTAGATTTTTACTTTGTATACATGTTTATGCTTGAGTCAGGCCTTTGGGCAGTACAGGATATCAGATAAAGGAAAATGTTGGTTTGCCTAGTGTCAGTAACCAACAAGCAATCACCTTGGCTTTAATCCTTCCCCGAGCCATGGGAGGCGATGAGAAACAAGTTCTTGATCCCTTCTTCTTGACCTCAGCCCCCTACCCAGCACCTATGAGGCAGCTCCAATCTGTATCACTGCAGAGGGCTTTTCACAAGCCCAGGATGAATGGATGCCTCTTTTCTGTTGCTTGCTCCTGTTTTTGCCCTCCTCCTGTATCCAGAACACCCCTAAGGACACCAGTGCCACATTTTGAGTTGGAGGGAATTGGTTGAGATTCTTTGGCTTTTTGTGAATAGCACATTGATTACCACAGCTGTTAACAAAGAGACATACCCCACGTATATTTATCATTACCATTGAAAAATTTATACATTATATTAGAGTGAGTGAGGCTAGATTTTTTTTTCTGTTGGCATGGCCATCACTTTTTGTTTTTGGTTTTCATTAGGCCTTCCACTCCAAAAATTTTTATAAACTTTTGTGTTTCAAGGCCAATCTTCTCTGATCTCCAATTCGATTATTGCACTTTTGACATTCATACGATACAATACAAACTGAGGACAGCTTTTAGTTTAAAATTCTCTACCGGCTGCATCTTCCTACAGTTTTGTTTACCATCTGACATACTCAAAATTCTGTCTCTGGTTTCCTGAGTTACATCTCAACTGGGGATTTGATCTTGAAACATATATACAACTTTCTTTAATTTGCTAAAAGGCACTGTCTGTAGAGTTGGCGTCAATGCTGTAAAATGTTCTGCAAATGCAGAGAGCAAGACACATGGGATCTGGCTGTGACAGTACACTTCTGAAGTTATTGTTGATATAAACATTGTCTGTAATCAAAACACTAAATCAGATAATAAAACTAATGAGTGGTGGTATATTTCATCTCTTCTACTGACAAATATAATTAAAATGAATATTTTCCTTCTGACATTTTAGCATATATTCTCCTGAAAATCTGAAATGATGGATAATTTCACTTTTGCTGCCTTTTTTTTAATAAAGCTTCTTCACTCCTTGCATCTCTTTCTACAATCCTTATCATCCCTCTTTTCATATAATACTCAAAAATGTCATCTCAGGATAACCTTTTGCTTGCCCTTTCAGCAGATAAATATCCTCTAAAGAAATCAAACTTATATTTTCCAATTTCCCACTTTGAAATAATCAAGAGCAGAAAATACACAAAGAAATACTGTTATGATTCTTGTTCTTGAGCTCAAACCATCAAATTATCATTTGACCCATTTTAATAATTTAAAACTATATTTTTTCTTTTAATCTCAAAAATGTCAATTAAACACTATCAGTTGTAATGATAGCCTACTGCCTTTGATGAAAATTATTCATTTAGAAATGCAGACCCATTTTTATGCATTTATTAATGATATCCTTTAAAAATTAATAAACAAAGGAGCAGATTTAATACTTCCAAATGCTAAAAGTGAAAAGTATATCATGGTGTCAGTATTGTCACTGAGAATATCTCCAAAAGATCTGGATCAGGCCCATAAGGTTAGACCAAATGGGTCTGGTCCTGCTTCATTCCCTATTTTAATGTCTGGAAGATAGGGAAGAATGCTGCTTAAAGTACTACCTTTACAAATGGTAAAAGTCAGGGGTGGCTTGGGTCAACTGACCATTGCTAGCTACTGGCTCACTGTACTAAATTTAGCCTTCTAAAAACCTAGCTGGAAAATAAAAAAAGGGATGAAGGGAGCAGGGAAGATTAAAAGTAGCCGAATTTTTATTTGGAAATAAAAATAATTTTGAGAAAATAAGGAAGTCGTCTGCATATTTAAAAACTAGGTCATGGAAGGACACAAAGGGGACCATATACAAATGCTCATTATTCTGTCTCTTCCTATCTCCTCCATCCCAACTGACTTCAAGGCTTTTTTTCATTTCCAACACCTCTGCAATGGAATCCTTGAACTGCAGTATTTGCCATAGGATTGATTCATGTTCATGACATGAATCAGCTCTCTGATATTTCTAGCTGTATACAAATGAAATTAGTTTCTTCCAAAGCCATTGAAACCTCTCCGAGTTACTTCCTTGACTTTGCTCCGGATCTGGCTAAATGTAATGAAAACTTGCTAGATGACTACAGTTTCTTGGCAACAGTAGATGATTAAATAAAATAAATACATTAAAAAGTATAGGTGTACTTTCTGTTGAGTGTAGCTCAGAACTTTCCTATTAAAAAAAAAAATTATAACTTTGAACATAACTTCCCAGTGGGGAAGACTGGAGAAGCAAAACTTAAGAAGAGATATGAGGCACAGAAGTTAGGCTGATTTTTACTTTCCATTGAATTAATTTTTAAATATTTTGGTTTGATTTCCTGAAAATCTTTAAAGTAGAGACTTTCTGATAAGTGCCATAAGATGGTACTGACTCTTGAAATAGCTAAAAAAATGAAAGGAGACTTCTGTATCATATATGAAACTAAGACAAATGAATAAAATGGGATATAAGTAGAACTTTTTGAAAGATCCCAACCTAAATGTCACTCAGCAGACCCATCATGGTGGTCTCATGTCAAAATAATCTTCTGCTATCAAGGTCTGTATCTTTGTTCAGCAATGGAATTTAGAAGTGGGGAAGAAGGAAAAAAAAAAAAACAAATCAATATTCCAATGTTTAGCAACATCCTTCAGTCAATCAAGGAGTAAAGTAGACTTTCTACATAACATAAGTATCTGTACTTTTTCATCTGGCCAGTGTGGGACTGGTCAAAAACATGAGATATCCTGGAGAGTATCTCTGAACTAAATTAAAATAAATTAAATATTGAATGAGTTCAAGTATTTGCTTTTCCAGATGGAAAGAATTACATATGTGCATACAATGATGAAAAGAAAAAATTAAATCTTCTATGCATTTGGAGTATTTGATGACTGAAAAAATCTCCAATTTCAAGGTCTGAAGTGCATGGATGTACCAGACTTTGTCATAAAGTGTATGATGACTCCAGCCAAGGCTGTCGCCTTGAAATGACATATAATGCAGAACACTCACAATGTTTTCATTTATCTCTTTCAGTTTACCTGCACCCTGAAAGTCAGGATGTCAAATTAGGAAAACCTTATTCAGAGTGACCCGTGCATCAGATCAGTATATCACTTCTACCTTCCCACTTGTAAAAAACTTCTGATAAACAACTTGAATTGATTTTCAGTTAATGCAGATGCAAGCAGATACTATTTTTAGCAAGAACTCCCTGTCCTAGACAGGGAAGAGTGAAGCCAGGCCCAAGCTTATTCAAAGTGAGTACTGATAAACCATTGAATTAGCAGAAACTTAGAAAAGCAGGTTTTAACATTTCAATCCTCAACTCACTCAAACATAGAAAGGTGTGAAAGTTTTAATGTTTGGTTAGCATTTTGAAATCCTGACGGGAAAGAATGTATGGACGATATCCACAACCTTACCTAGAAAAGTGCAACCACAACCCTACAGCTACTGCTATTCTGAAAATAAAGGGTGATTCAGGTGGCCCTCCCAGGCTGCAGCACTGGGCTCCCTCTGTAATCAAGTACTTGCATAGTCAGGCTGGGGAAGACATTTAAGTGACTGCATTCCAATGACTTAATGGGGCATAGACTACTAAATACTTCTGTGGGCAAGACCTGTAGTGCAGGGTCTGCCTAACCTTAGATATCACTAACTCTGCCCATTGACTTCATAGGCAGCCCTGGGGAGTAGGATGTCTGAAAGCTTACTGCTGTTTCAAACCTAAACAGGTATGTAAAAGTAGATGCCCTGACTTTTGCTTCAGTGGTTCTGATGAGATAAGAGAAAAATAAAGTAGTCTGGCTCCAACCTTCATTACGATTTTATGTAAATTATTTTAAGTAGAGATTCTTGCCCTCCAGTGCATGAGGATCATGAAGTTGATCTACTTTTTAAAGCTAGTTTAGCAAACTTTCAAAGATTTTGCAAGTAAACTTTATATTTGCTTGGAAATCCACAATGATGGTAGGGTGCGTGTGTCCCAGTATCATGAAAAACACCTTTAAATACATTAGTGTTCTTG
Source organism: Pachycephala philippinensis (assembly GCA_013397055.1). NCBI lineage: Eukaryota > Metazoa > Chordata > Aves > Passeriformes > Pachycephala > Pachycephala philippinensis. The sequence goes on from VWZT01000763.1 coordinate 28,900, forward strand.
TTTTATCCATCTACCTTTCCATTCTTGCACTATAGAAACAGTACATTCTCTCTCATTGTGAAAAAAATCATACCGGAGAATTATTTATTCCGGTAAGATTTTTTTACATTTATAGGCTAATTATCTATGTAGTTCTTATGAAATTTCATTCAAGAGTCTCTAAAAAAAACTACATATGGGATTGTCTAAAGAAAAAATCAGAAAAGAGTGTCATGATGGATGCTAAGGACTAAAAAGTAGGATATATTAGCTTGCACAGGAATTCACAGACGTTTCTACAGAACCCCACTCTTTGTACTGATTTTATAGAAGTTCTTCATAAAGGTAGATCCTTGAAATTTTCTCATCACCGTGCCTGAATGAGTTCTCAAATTAGAAGTATATACATATCTACTAAAAAGCATTCTCCTGAGGCTCAAATTCTGGCATCAGACTTAGTCAGGAAGGGAAACCATACAAAACAGAAACGATAGTCCTGAATTCTAAAAGGTTACTGTTCTCAGTAAGAAATCTCAGCTATTTACAGCACTAGGCACAAAAAAAGATACCAAACAGCTTTCCCATAGCTAAAATGAGTAACACATCTGGATTCTATATTCATTCTTTTTCCAGCAAATGGCTGTACCAAGTTAGAATTTTCAAAATGTCTATTACTTTACATGTATAGATCTAATTTAATTTAAAGCAAGGCTCATTGTATAAATGCATTGCATCTTCAAAGAGAGGCTTCCTCAAAATCATAGCATGAGAGCTTCCCATGGTTTCCATGGAAATGACCTTTCACTATTTCCATGGTAATGGATCTAGTTTTATATATTTCTCTTTTATGAGACTTTATTATACCAACAAAGCTACCATCCAGAATATAGTCCTTAACTTATGGATGTGAACTCACTGAGAGAAATTATCTGGCTCTCAAGCCCCACGGGCACACTAAGATTTTGTATGTCTTTTTAGTACTGTGCAACAGACTTTTGAGAAAGATCACCTATTGCATATTGTCAGTGGAGAAATGCTGACATATTTTGCTCATTGCTGTTTCTAAAGGAGTCTCTGGATTCATCTGCTGCAGTCTTTTCCAGACTGCTCCACTGCTCCCAAAGGCAGAACAGCTGGAAAAAAAAGAATGGATTGAGAGCTCAGTCTTCTATAAATTCCAGGCTGTTGATCATATCTTGCTATGAAATAAATATTATCTAGGGCATTTATTGAAAATCTGTAGGCCTTTGAAATTACATAGGCTTGTTGATCTTTCTTTTAGAATTTATACTTGAAATTGTTTTTCTCTTCCCTGTTTCTTTTTTGCTTTTTTGTTTTTTTTTTCTTTTTTTTTCTTTTTTTTTTAATTGTTATGGTTATTGTTGCTGTCACTGAAAGCTAAAATCTTCTTCACCCTGGGGACAAAATGAATGGAAGCAGTGGATTCAAACATATAAAACTGAGAGCAACAGAGCAACCAAGGTATCCTGGTCCACAGCATCCTTGACACATAAAGAAACCCAGCTGGATCTATGGTGTTAAGTGCTTTCAGGTATTATGGAGATGGGGCTTGGACAGGATGGTACTGCCACTGAGGTTCACAGATAAAAATCCATACCCTTTGGAGTAATGTTCCACTAAGGTGCAGTTTGGAAGTGAATTTAAAAAAAAAAAAAATTCAATAAAGCTTCCTCCATCCCAGTCACAAGATCTAGGGTTCAACAATAAAGTAACCCCCCCCCCCCATCCAGAAAAAGTAAACAAATTAAATCAGTGAAGAAACCGTCAGAGAAGTGCAAATCCCTCAGAGAACGAGAAAAACACATAAACCTGATTGAGCAATTTAGTCTGACTCATGTCTAATTGGTGATGATGCATAAGAAAGGAAGAATTCAAGCCTGTCATTCAGGTTTGAGTTTTCTGGGCTAGCCGTTAGAAAAATGTCAATTTTTAGAGTAAGTTAGACATAAGACAGACACAGGTGGCTGCAAGACAATATTTGCATGCAGCAAAGGTAAAAGAGCCACTTTTCAGCATGAAATTTAATTTTAATGCTCTTTTTTCTAACTGAAAAATAGGTCAAAATAGAGAGCTTGCTCTTAGAAATGTCCTAAGAACTAACTCCTTCATCTGCTTCAAAGGAGATAATGACCAACATATAAATCAATTGTCATTAAGTAGTCAACTGGTATAAAAGCACATATATTACTTTACATTACTGTTAAAGAATATCTAAAATGCTACGATCATCAATTACACTTTTTTGTTAAGGTACTACAATGACAATGACTATCAAGGCTTCAGCCTGCTATCACTGAAAACATTCCACTCCATTTAATTCTATTCCTTAGACAATTCTAAATGAAGAGCGCTGCAAGTAATGACTTTTATTCTATATATTGAACTCACAGCCTTGTCAGAGAAATATTTGGGCTGGAAATACTTAGGACAGGACACTGAAAGAAATATGACATTTGAAAAAACTGACCCCATCTAGCTTTAAATCTCTACAAGGTTCCTGTTTACACATAAGCTACTTAACATTTAGGGTTAAATTCATAGGACTGATTTTGGCTACTTACTTCAGGATGGAATGAGATCAATCAATGCCCCCAAATTGTTTGTTTCTCTCCACTAACTGTAACGGGTGTCTAGGTGATTAGATCATTCAGTCAAATGAATTTAATACAAGATAATTGCAGAAGCAGGCAACTGACAATACTAAAGGACAGCATTTATTTTTCTGGAATGATTTCTCTTACACAGCATTTTTGTGTCACTAGTTCTTTAGAGAAAATGTTTAAAAGAGTTTCTGAGATTATTTTTCTTAGTTCATATCTTTAGTTCAGTTATCTGAAGTTCATATCTTCATTGATAATTATAGATTTTTAATTTTATATCTTTTTTTTTCCTTAAAAATTCTTGAAATAGTCCTGTTTAAAGAAGGCTCATAACCATTACTTAAGTGAAATATTTGCTTTTGGCAACCAGCTATTTTTCGATATGACAGTGGATTAGTTTTTCTCTTAAATAATGCTGATTTCCCATTTATTTACACTGTAGCTTGACATTCTTGTCACACTTACAAAGACAGACTACCTAATTTCTTGTCATGGTCTACAGCAAAGATGTTTACAATGGTACTTGTAAAATGATTTGGACCAGGACAGTAATATACTGCTTCCATTTTTAAAGGTATAACTCTAAGTTATGTCAACATTGCTCCAACAAGGTAATAGTCTGTCATCCTGAAAAAGAACTATATCAGCAAAAGAAATTATCTAAGAAAGAATATTAATTAAAAAAGAAAAAAAAAATCAATAATTTTGCAAGTCTGGAGAGACTGGACCAGCATAAGAGAAGAAAAAAACCCCAAACCAAACCCCTAACTAAAACCCACAAAAAAGCCATTCCAAAATACTTTTAAAACTAAAGCATAAAAACACAAAGAAGCACGGAGACTTAACAGCTTTATTACTGTACCCCTGTGGTATGCAGGTATGTCACCACAGGGACATTAATGTGTCCTGTCAGAGACTTCTACAGAAAGAAGCATATCAATGGAAGAAATAATTGACTTAAAAGTACACCTGGAGATAAATACCAAGCGTACTGGTTGTAAAATGATGTCTCCTAGTTCTGTCATTGCAGCACACACACAGCTGCAGCTCCTTCCACCTCTATCTCCCATGAAGGACAGAGCAGTGACATTCCTGTCTGCAAAGGAAAAATTGCCTCAGTTCTGCAAGTGGGTCCTGTGGTTACCCTCTCTTACCAAGGAATGTATGGTTTTCTGGCATGAAATGAGGCTTGTTTCTGTGATCTCTGACCAACCCTTTGAAAAGGCCAGTTTGAAGAAGCTGCAGAAAGAAAATGTTTTCTAAACCACCGATAATGCTATTGTCGGGCATATTGCTGTGTACTGTCAGACCGAAAAAGTAATGTTTCTGACAGCAAAATGAGCTCTTACGTTATTTTGCAATTAACATATGTTCCAAATGATAGATTGTGTTTCAAGTATTTAGCATTAAAATAAAAAACTAAAGGAGAAAGGACGGATGATGTGACACTTCTGGAATTGGATTCACTGGTATAATCTTTCTACACTCTATTTTCTGATCCATCAAAATGGCTTTGTAGCTGGTTAAAGTATGCCCCGTACCTCCCAACTGTAGGAACTGTCATAGCCATTTGGATTCAGAAAAAGATTATGTTCTCCACTGCTTTTAATTAACATCTTTCTGGCCATAGTCAAAGCAATACTTGAGCAATTTCCGTTTAACATTTCCCATCTATCTGAATTCTAATCCACCCACTCCTTTTGATAAGACATTGAGTAGTGACCTGAAAACAGTGTTGCAAAGAAGTTTGAGAAAGAACCTGGCAGGGGAGAAAAATTGCAAGGTTAAAAATCTGATAACCACTGGTTACTAATTTAAACTGCTAATGGTCTAATGGAGCTGGAGCTAAGATTCCTATTGATTAGCTGAGGTTCGCAAAACATTCACTCCCAAATATAACTTGCTGTATATAGTTATATTTACGAGGCAAACAAGCTAAAAAAAGAAGAGCAACTCTGCCACACAGTAGTGGCAATGAACACAATAGCTGTGAAGCTCTGTGAAGGGATATGACATGCATTTCTCCATACATTTACATTTTAAAGTTTTAATGAAAGCATGTTGTCAGGGAATGCCAAGCCCACTACGTATTTTCCCTTTGCAGTGCAGTGACAAGATCCTGCTTCATGTTGCAAACAAGAAAACATTTTGTATTAAATGGGGAGTGAATATGCAAAAATGAAATTGAACGAGTTTCTACAGCAAATCTGCTCCCCATCAAAAAGCTAAGGGAAGTCTTTTTCAAAGACAAAATCATTTTAGTCCTTTCCTTATGAAGTAGGTTCTTATGAGATATTTAAACACTGGCTATTGGGAAATTTTCTCTTTCTTCAAGAAAGCTGCAAAGATGCTAGAGCACTTCCTGAAACTTCATCAGCAAAACAATTTCTTCTATTAAGAAAATAAGGTTGAAATTAATTCATGCATATAGAAATAACTGAGTCACACTGTTCTGATGAGAACATCTAACATCTTTTAACATCTCACTTCATGGGCTGATGGTACCACTTGATATACAAAAACATGAAAAAGCTTTAAAAAAGTAACATTCATAAGATCAAAATAAGATTTCATTTTGAGCTCTTTCTGTAGGGCATTGTTTTTGAGTTTATCTACATTAAAAAACTAATTTAATTGTCCCCCTGAGTCCATAATAAACTGTTTTGCTATTTTTCCTTTGATGATGGCTATCAATTATGAGATTTTAGTTTATTTTGACCATAATCTGGCTCTTCCTAAACTAAAGAAAAAAGGCATGTTGGTGTATTATATTCAGTATAACTAAATGGCCTAGCAACTGGTGCTCATCAGTCTCACATATGGCTCTTAAAAAATCCCAATACAAGAAGTCTGTCCTACTTAAGGAAAGTTACCATATCCTAATTCAACAACCTCTTTGTTTTTACCACCATTTTACCAAGTTATTGCAGTGTTATAAAGCTTTATTAAATGAAACGTAGGATGGGAGTTCTGCTTATGGACACCAGGGATCATTTTTCTGTCACTGACATCACATTATTTAAAAATGAACGCAGGATCCCTCAACCTCAGGTAAAGTCGGATTCTGCACAAGGGAATGCACCCATCCAGCACAGGATGACACAACCCCTGGCACACCAAGAAGCACTTACAAGTGCACTGTACAATACAGAGACTAACAGGGCTCCTCACAGATTTAGCTGCCAGCTAATATGAGCCTGGGTTACCCAATCAAGTTCCAAATTAGGCTAATAACTTAACTTTGGCAGTAGTATTGCAATAAAAAGATTCATAATTCATAATGGAAAAGGCGATGATGTGAACCTTAGCAAAAAGACACAAAACCGTACATCAAGAGACAATTATGGGTCCCAAATACAGCAAGCCAAGCAGGTGATGACTATCATCAAACCTGTCAACAGGCAGCGTGCCGACTTTCATTCCTGATGACAGGGAGTGTTTTGTTTATTCTGTTGTGAAGAAATGTTGGTGCTCTATTTCTGGTCTCTGGCTATATTTGCAAGAAAAGTGCAGGATCCTACCTCCTTTTGGTCATCAGTGTTTCCTCACACGCGAATACTTGAACATCCGTTCCCATTTCCAGAATTAAAAGTGAAAATGGTTCTCATTTGGAGTATCAGTGCTTCACCGTAATTGAGTGTTCAGTTAGCCCCATAGCAGATCTTTAATGAGATAAATGTTATTACAGACTGTTAAAAAATAGTTGAGTATGGCGAAACTATCTCTCTGTAGAGATGTGAAGGCTCTCTTTAGAGCCTGAATTTCAGATTCTTTTCGAAGACAATTCAAAACTGTTCTTCGGTCTTTTAAGAAGGAGTCGCTCAGAAAGAAAGATCTGATTTTCTGTAGGAATAGCACCATTAAAGTTAACGCATTTTGTAAGTAAAGTATTCAGCTGAGTATTATCTGCCATTAAGATAATTAGGTCTAATTTTGCCTTGGACCTTAGTTGAAGCTTTGCAGTGGGAAATAATTTCTATAAGTTTTACCTATTTAAACAGACAAGTTAAATAGGGGATTTCAAAAGACATATACATTTCTTGCTCATTCTCAAATCAGATTTACTTGACATCAGAATTACATTTTTAATGTGCAAAACTCTAGCTAACCATAGTTAAGGAGCTATATTGGGATTTCTGAATGGAAACTATCAAGCTATATATGTCTTTAGATATGCAGTGCCAGTGAAAGCATCTTGAAAATTACTATCTCATGATAATACAGGTATGCCATACAGAGTTGTCAAACATGTACAGAAATGACCTAAAACTGTGCCACTAGCAATTTTCACAGTGACAATGCCAAATGTTTTTTAAGATTTCATCTATAAAATTAGAAGCCTAATCCTCTTTTGGTTAAGTAAACAGCTAAACAGTAGTCCATTTCATGGGGAATAAGACTGTTTTGTTCTCAAAAGAAAAATTATACCATCCTTTTGCTTAACATTTTCAGTCACTGTTAAACATATAGTTAAATAAAACTTCTATATCTGAGCAAAACAGTTGTCACTGTTTTTTCCAGATGAAGGTCAGACTTGAAAAAATAATTGCTATTCCAAGCTTTACAGAGCTCAATTACCTCTTTACTCAGGCAAATTCCCCATTGATGCCACCAATATTTTTACCTCAATTACTACTGAATCATCCAGTAATAAAATAACATTAAAAACAAAAGATATGGAGAATAAAACTGAAAGCTTGCAATAGATTTGATTGTGTACTGTACCATTGCACCTTTCTCCACCAATGTCATATTTACTTTTGTTGTCATTGGGAGCTACAAAACAGACTTTTGGATATTCTAAAAAAAAGGACATTGTTCCCCATGTTTACCCCACTATTTCATCCAACTCATTCTGTACTGTCTTCTGGATTAGGCTGATATACAAAACAAGATATATTTTATCTTGTCCTTGAAGTCCAATACAGAGTTTCTTGAACCCACACTGAATCTCCAGCAGAAATTACAGAAGTGCCAGGAGATACTGTGTTCAATGGAGTAGCCTAATTTACTCTGAAGTAAATGGAATTACAGTACCTTGTGACAGGGCACACCTGATTTAAAACACGATTATGTTAAACACAGATTTACACATATTTGAGGAATGTGGAACTTAATCAAGATACCAGTTTAAAAGGATTTGAACAAGAAAATTCAACACAAAGCCTCAACATTGTACAAAACAACTTCTGAAACTTTATTGTGAATTTTAAAGTACATTTAGAAAGGATCTTATCCTTAATATCATTAATTAAAAATAAATTTAAAGAAACCCACATACTAGTAGTTTGAGCAAAGTTCAGTACAGACTTTTTGAAGTCACAATATATACATTGCATGAGAGTGCAATAAGCTTCCAATTACATTAGGTATATATTTCTAAAATAAAGAGCTTTGATTTGACATGTGTGAGAGGCATACTGTTTACAATGAAAACATTTTTACAAAATATAGCAAAGGAAAAATGGAATTTAATACATTTTGAATGTACAACTACTTTATACTTTTTTTAGGTAGTTCTTTACTCAAAGTGTACAAAAGTCCATTTTAAAAGGACACCTGTTCATTTGCACTGTCCAATACTGATTAGAAATTATAGTTTTAAAGTTTCATTACTATACATATCAGTGAATTCTTATTCAACTCCATAGCCACTACAATGAAGAAAATATTACAGAATCATTGACAGCATCTTCTTCTCTCCTAAACTATGCATAGATAAATACATAGCAATGGTGCCTAATACTACAATAAAAGTGAAACATTTCACCTGATTTTTGCAACTATTCTTTGCATAAATATAATGCATTGTATATATATATTAGTTTATTTAACAAACTGATTGCTTATTTTAACACTCAGTAACATACAGAAGTACATACACTGCTATCCTTAAATATTTTCCACTCTGTAGTGGCTCATAAGATTCAAAAAATCAACACTGTAAATCTGTAATTTTCAACCTGGGGAAAGAATATCCCTCAGATGGACTGATACTACTTATACAAGTTAAACCATATTATGAATCCATAGCGTCCACCTCCAAAATACATTACAGGAGTAATATAGTATACTGTGGCTACTAACTACTGCATAATCATTATATAGGAAATCGTCACATCAAGTGTTTTACATTTATGATTACTCATTACATTATATCACACACAGAGCAAAACTTTCCCAACAGATGGATCTCCTTTTCTACAGTTTTTCATGTTTCAGAGAAAAATCATCACACAGTGACAATGTTATATCTGGAGAAGTATGCAAAATGTATTTCCTTTTTCAGGAGAAAAGAGTAAGCAGTAAACTACTAATTATTTTACAATCAGGATGTAAAATTACATCTTTAAAGAGAAAGTCAAGTTTTCAGCACTGCAATTAAAGAAACCATGTACTGGGGGTGTGGGACTGTCACTCAAAACTGTGTGAAAAGCATACCAGAAAATTAGTTAGCCAATAATGAATTAAAAGTTGCACTTTCCTTTCAAACAGAGCACAGTAGGGTTATGTGATTTGTGTCCAACCACTCTGCAATGTGTTATCTGAACAGCTCAAAGTATTTGCAAAGGACAAGGCAGCTTTGCATTCATTATTGCTGAATAAAAGGAATATGCTGAAATGTGTAATAAGCGATGGTGGATTTTTAACCAAGGGTGTCTGGGACATTAAGATCTGCAGAAGAAAGCACGTTTTTCCTTTTCAGGGTGGACAAAAACCCATCCTACATGGATTTGCAAAAATCCACACTACATGGATTCGCTTACCTACTTTCTCTTCACCATAGTTAAAATTAAGTATCTTGCACCAAAGAGCTTCACTGCCTTTTCAATATACCAGTCTCTTCTATGGAGAAAAAGTACTCTCTGTCTGCAAAACGCTACCTATAGCAGTGACCACTTGGAGGGCAGACATTGCAGTTCAGATGCAAACCACTTCGGGCTACTCATCCTGGAACCCCTCTTTGCTTTTTCCTGCTAGATGTAGTAGACTATGCTTTCAGCCGTCATCCCTGCTAACAGCAGGAAGAAATACCAATAATTTTGCAGATCCACATAACGTTTTTCACTTTTGCTGTCCACTAAGCCACCAGAAACTTCACGGTGACAAGCTACAAAAATATGCACCACAATTTAGCCTAATATCCATGCAAGAAGAGCGCAGCAAGCCTACTGACTTCAGTCATGCTACACTTGCCTGTCCACCACACACAGCAGCACAGAGGTGAGATTGAACTGCCTCGGGAACCTGAAGGGAAGGGAAACAAGAAATCCCTGGCATGGCTCCTGGAGACAAGACAGGTTTAATGGCATGCTGACAGCCTGTACTCTAAGACTTCTGCTTAAAAA
>VWZT01000763.1:38891-67507 GCA_013397055.1 Pachycephala philippinensis
AAAAAACAGAAGCTTTACCAGTCAGAAACCTGCCCAGTGTTACTATATCTGAGTGTCACTTTAGGTTAAAAAGAAATCTTTTAGCTTACATTATGTGGCACATTTTTTCTCTATTTCTGTTTTAAAGACACAAAATAGCCCACCCCTTCCTTTGATATCTTCAAAGAGAATAACTGAAGCCTTCCAGGATCGTTGACAGCTTAAGTATACAGTAGGAATAGTTGACAATTACATTAGCTTTTCCCAGTGTGCTAATGGAATTAATGAATCGTTTGCTGTTCCACTAGTCAAAAGTCTAAATAACAACATGACCTTCAGTCAATGCTGCTGAAGAAACATTTCCTTAAACAATTCACAATCCATGAGAGATGACCTCAGATTGCAACTGTGTGCATGTGATTTCTCTTTAATTTACTCTTTCTTGTGTAGACCTACATAAAGTTTAACCATTTGCACCAGTTGCTATTTTCCCTAATGACTGCTTATACCAAACAGGGAGGAAAAGAAAAGTACCATGATCTAAAGGCTGGGTCAGCTATTATGAACACAACATCAAGCTAAAACTTCCATTAAGTACAAAACATGCTCCCAGGTTTCTATTTTTCTTAGAGAGGTAATAAACAATGTTTATTGTATAATAAGTTCATTTTCAAAGAAAAGTAGAGTTTTAAAAATAAAGATGAATAATTCTTTTCTTGCTTCTCCCTGTTTCTATTTCATGTAAATCCACTGCCACCAGTGGAGGGATTTTTGGTTTAAACCAGAGTGAAAAGAAATCAAGCATCTGTTAACAAACTGCTATGTTTCGAACTGCTCATGTTTCATAGCACTAAACAGTTTATTAAAAAACATTAATATCCCATAAGTACTCGGGGCTAGGATTGCTATTGTTGTTTTGAAATGGTGTTTATCAGAGGGATAGTGGGGGTTAGTTAACATCAGGTCAGCACATGAATGCAGACTGCAAAACAATTTTTATATGTTTTGGGTTTTTTTAAAGTTTTAAAGCTGAAAACACTCTTCCTAAATAGAAACTATTCCTTAATTATCTTTGAAGAGAAGGGTTGGACTAACCCTACATTTTTAATCTTTTTTTAGGATTTAGTTTAGCAGGATAAGAGGTTATAGTGGAGTAAAAAATGATTTAGTACAGTGCCTACAATCCACTGATGCTTAATATAGTTGATCATCAAAATACTTAAAACGATAGTATTAAGTGATTTATGCAGTTGATGACATGAATGTTTATGACAGCCTTAGCCTCATAGTTGCATCTGCTTGACTTTCACCCACGTTATTTGAAGACATGCATGTGTAAAGATCAGTAGCAATTGCCAATTTGCCTGATGTACCACATCAGGATACAAAAACTGCTACAGATTTTCCCCCTCAGGTGCAATTTTGTCATACTCCATTAATCCTTTCAATCCTCCCCCAATCTGTGGACTTGTTATTTAGTAATCCCTGATTGTTGTGGTGAAGGAACATTAGAAAGTCTCTGCTATCCGCAAGGCAGAAAATTACAGTGGTCGTCTATTAAATTTGGCTCTCACAGTGCCCACTTGGATCAAGGCTGCTTGTCACAAACACAACCAGTAGCCATAACGTCAGGACAAATTATCACCGATATCCAAAATGTCAATTTTAAACTAATTTTGTATCTCACAATGCTGACTCTTCAGTACCCAGACAAAGGCTGTATTTTTAAGGAGGGAAAGAAAAATCTTAAATCAACACATCACATAGGGTAGCTTCATTCACTTATGCATGTCAGGTTTTCAGTTTTCAACTCCCAACCGGGAACTCTCCCACATGATTGCAACCCATTGTGCAACTGAGCAACTTGGCTTTCTTCCACTTGAGTCAGTTAAAGGGAGATTACTGGGAGCACTCCTTTCCAGGGCTGCTCTCGTTAAATATAAGATTCTCTGTAAACGCCAGTGTTTTTTCTTTTTAATTCAACATTTTTACACTGCAAAGTAATCTATTTGTCTGGATTTTCTCTCTCATTCTCATATGCATACGCACACAGCTGCAGGATTTCTATCTCTGATCATGTATATCCCTATCTTATTTTTTCCCGTATAGACAGAAGTCAAATTCATCTACTTTTACAAAAACAAACAAATAAAAAAACCCCAGCCTTTCATCATCTTGATTAATTTAAAGCTGTAAACCTTGGTTTAATTCCACTGACATGAAAAAGTAACAGCTACAAGCTCCCAGTCAGGATTTGTGATTGATTATCAAGTGAAGCCTTTAAACAAAAGCTTGTTTGCTCATTAGTTGCACTGAGGTCTTTAATGACATTTATACAACCACAATCTTTAATTAAGAAAAAAAATTTGACTAAATATTTAGATATTTTAATTCTGAAAAGAGGAAATGAATAAGCAAATAAATTTAAAAAACCCAAAACCAAACAGCCAAAGCTTCACAATCAACCACAAAATAAAGGATATTTTAAAATAAAGCTCTTCTTAGGTAACTCAGATATTTATTGTTGTAACATTTTATTTCTCAGATCTGACTTGTCTTTTGGAAGCATTGTACTGTCACTACTATCTCATCCTTCAGAAATCCAGCAAGATCTTATCCTTTCTACTATAACACTAGCCACTAGTGTGATTACATGATCTACATGCTTTCCACCCATCACTTAGGTATCTCAGCATACTGTTGCATAAATCACTCTTACTCACCCATGGGTACAGTGTATCCTGCCTCCAGACCACTGAGCTAGTTTTGTATGTTTTGATGTACACAGAGCATAAGTTGTGGGAAGTTTTGTGCAGAAGGATCATATTTAAACTTGATGAGTCTACTGAAGCCTAACCCAAATCTAACACTGAAAGACAAAACAAAATAATTTTTTATTGCTAGTTTTAAAAATAGTTGAGACTTTGCTGTCAAATTTCAACATTTATAATACAATCAGAAGTCATCTACAGTGATACTAGCTATGTCTCCTTGCCACACTGTTGAAAACAGCAGGATACTCTTATGGTAAAACACTTAAAAGGCTCAACAATTTTTGTTTAAGAAATCTTAATACATGCTGAGCAGTGATACACATTTAATATCTGACAGAGAAATTTAACTGAAACAGAAGGTTTAGGTGTCTAATTCTGACCCTCGCAACTCTTCAAAGGTCATACTAGTAGTAGCAGATACCATGTACTGCCAAACCTGTCACACCAGTCTGCACTGCTGCCTACATTAGCCCAAAGCACACTGACACACGGACTTTGCCTAAGGAGATGCTCAGGAAAGGCCTTGTCATAGAACAGGCAGCACCCAACCATGCCACAACCAACTGTACAAGCCAAACCGGTAGCACGGAGTTTATCTTCTAGGACAGTGCAACAGTTCTACACACCTACACATGGAAATTGCACCTGACAGCTCACTCTGAGTATCAGTATGGTGTTTCCCCGACTGAAATATTGAAAATATCTGCCCAGATGCCACAGGACCAAAGGTTCATGCAGTTGCAATGCTGAGGACTTCCACATCAAGAAACAAATACTAAAATGCAAGTAAACCCAAATGGAATCAGAAATATCCATGTGGAAGTACCTCTTGATCTCTTCCAGTTAGTAACTCTCCCCTATCATATTGCTGATGCCTTAGTGATGTCCCTATGGGTTTTTGTTCTCATTCAGATGGTAAGCAACAGGGATTCAGTCAGGGAACTGCTTGCCAAGGAGGAACCTGGGAGTTACAAAGTGTTCATCTCATATACCTTCTATCACGCTTTTGTTTAAAGCCATTCCTACAGAACATATTCACCTTTGATGTATATATGCCATAGATCTCTGTGGGAGAAGCTCCACATTGATTTGGACTGCAATTGCACTGGATTTTCTGATGGTTCATTATAATGTTAGGCATCTGTTTTTATTCTGTAAAATAAATCTTCAAATGTCATGAAATTAGATCCTCAGCTATTTTCATAAACAAAGAGATTGTCCAGTACTTCAGGAGGACTTGGTTAACTTCTCAACTGGACAATGTAAAGTAGTTTTGGGTTATTCACAACAGAAGTAATGTTGGTCTTCATAAAAAGTGTTGAAAATTACTTTGAAATTCCTTCTGATGACTCTTTAGCTATTAACTATATACCAGTGAATGCTCTTTAGACAACATGAACAATGTACCTTTGGCCACCGTCATGTCTTCTCTCTGAAGCAGAATCCTCAGTGCTTCAACAGGTATACGTAATCATGTACATACAAGTACACGTATATATCTGTTCTCATATCTATACATGCACATGCACAGTCACAAGGCAACATGATGACTGGCTTTATATCCTCCTTGCTTTAATTATTTAGGCCCAACTAAACTAATGCAACAAAAATAACTAGAAAATCTACACCAGCCAATCAACCAAAATTAATAGCACTAAAGCAAGCAGATAAAATATATTATTCACTATTACACACTAGAAGAATCATGACTTTGAGATAGTGACATAGTATGAAACTTCATCAAAGACGCCAGTTCATGGAGTTTCTCCTTGCACAAAACAGCATCTACCTCTCAAAGTTTTAAGACAGTGTGGCTGATGTCTTGCTTTTTTTGTTTTGGTGTTGGGTTGGGGTTTTTTTCAGATTAACGACCGTCACCACTAATGTTTCCATTTAAAATATTCTAACCTCCAGATTAAATCACCTTTCAAGTGAAATAGCAGACAACACTCTTAGGATTTAGTTCTGTTATCCTTATGAGTTCAACATGAGGCAAAAGTGTAGGCTTTTCAAAAGCACTTTGTATAAAAATGTAAAATTCCCAGAGATTTTAATGCAAATCTTTTGCTAATCCTAAACTGTTCTGATAAAAATGTTATCCTCCATGAATTTAGGATTCAGTTAGGTTGTGCACAAAGCCAGTACAGCTACTTTTAGATCAAATGTTACACATAGTCAAGTTTTCCAAAAACAAGCAGGTAAGGCTATTGCTGTTACCTTAGGAAGTGAAAGCATAATTGTAAAATAATGATGATCATCTTCAAACAAATAAAGGGAAAGTCAAATCGGAAGCAGTTTAATATTCACCTTCAACAGGAGGAAGATGTTAATTTCCAGCTGTTTCCATTTTTAATTGATGATTTTTTTCTGCGGTGTGTGAAAGCCAGCCAATTTTCTTCAGAAAAGTGCTTCTATTCGCTTAACTCGGTAAGAACTACATGCTTCTTATTGGTCTACTGCACCATGGAGATGGGATAAAATATGAAAGCAAGGATTTCTTTATTCTAGCTCGGAAAATTAACTGTTAAGCTCAGTGGGGGCAGAAACAAAGGTGGCATTTAGATATAACTAATTTAGTATCTAACCAAAGCAAAGCCCTCTCGGAGAAGAGAGAGACCAAAGGGAACGCAAAATTGTACCTGAATTATTTCTGGGTCAATTCCTATAAAAGCAGAAGAACTTTCTTTTATGCTCAAATGAATTATACACTTCCTTTTATAACATGCACACTGTTAATATTTTTTAAAGATAATCTAATGAACAACAAGTGCTAAGAAAAAAAGAATACTCTTTCTTTTTTTTCAATACATTAAAGTGCAAGGGTCATCTGGAGATGAGGCCTGGACTGCTTTTTAAAACACAGATTGTGGGACAGATCCTCAGTTGATATGAAATAGCTCTGTTAAGTTTATTGTTCAATTAGAATGCAATGTAACTATGATTGCAGATTGCTTACATTACCATATGTTAATAAAATAGCAAACACAACTTGCAAATTTTGTTCTTTGCTTTGTTTTGGCTGCTTTTAATTGCTTGGATTTTCTTTAATTGTAAAGAGTGTATTTTGAGAGGATAAATTCTCACTTGTGCTGTCAGACCAGGCTAATCATTCCCTACTTAGCTCCATTTCTAAAGACCTAAGATTTTGCTTGAAAAGGGGCTTAGAAGCAATTGATTTGTGTTCATTAATCCATAAACATTTGATTTCAAATCAGACTGCCAGCAGACATAACCTCTTTGCATTGCTACAACAGAGACTTGATTTGATTAATCAAACAGCTCTGATTCACTGAATTGTCTACAGAATAGTTGTCCCCGACAATACTATGCAAATAGCTGCTGATGTGGCACTGGCATCCCAGACTTCTAAAACTGCTATGTTTTCCTCCATGAAGACATCAACATTTTATATCTAATTCAATTTTACTTTTCTATATAAGGGCTACTGCATATGATGTACATAGTTCTTAATCCATGTTCTACCATTTGCTCTGAAAATAAGTGTCACCTTCAAGATGTTATTTCTCTATACCTCAGTTTACCCTTTACTGAAAGAGCAATAATTATATTTCTGTATTCTAAACCACTTAAAATTATTTAAACAGCTATATATATACTTCTATGTGTACCACTATAAACAATTTTTTTAAATTTTATTTTTCAGGAACTCTGCAACATTATACCTCATGTAAGTATTTTTTCCCATTCTGTTTGACAGAGCTGTCATTTATACAGAATTAAATGCATTGGTTTAGGGAACAGGAAGTTTTTATAGTTTAAATTCCAAAACCAAACATGCTAATTAGGTCTACATATTTAATACTAACTGTTGATAAAACAGCACAAGCCAGTAACATGCAACAGACGAATGATTCACTTCCTAACAGATAATGGTTCCTCCATGGGAGTATTTGTTCATTCTCATGTGAAATAATGCAAAGGTGAAAAAAAAAGTAAGCCTGAAGGGTAAGAGAGAAAAGTAAGAATACTGTTGCTACCTTTGGTCAGGTAGGAAGAAAATGGGAAGAAAAGCCGAAGTGCCTTAAAGAAGCAGAAAAGCTAAGCCTGTAGCACCAGCCAAAAAAAAAAAAAAACAACAACAGGGGTCACAAAACTTCAATTAATAGATTTCTAAAAAGTGACAGGTCCCAAGCCCCAGAAGAAAAACTTCATGGACTTCAAGAAGAATTGTGGACAGAAGGCTTTAGCGGAAGCAATAAAAACCGTGAAGGAAGCAAGTACCTATTTTTTTCCTGCACTCCCTTAAATACTGCAGTTCCCAAGTGAGGGCTGATGCCATCAACTGGTTCACCCTGCTGGTTGACCCTGAGGAGCATTATGTAAATACCCACTGATAAATACACATCTGAACCTACCGCACTTTTGCTTTTCAGGAAAACATATTCTCAATTAAAATGGTCACTCCTTCAGTATTGTGTCAAATAACTACATTAGCTGAGACTAAGTAAGAAACCTCAGCCATTCTATGGTGACTCTGCCAAAGTGCAGATTGGTTAGATTACGTTATTTCTCATCTTCCGTTTGAAACAATCTGTTTCTTCTTATGATTCAGAGAACTGAAGGATGGACCTTCTGGTATGATTTTAGTCTAAACCCACCATATTGTTTTGGTAAGCTTTTTAACGAGTACTTCTGTATATTAAACCAAGTATTGTCGGTACTCCGGCAAGATAAATTAGCTTGCATACATGCAGCCTCCCCTCATTCAACATGTCATAAAATGATACACTAGATCACTCATGGGATTACTGACAATGTATTTATGTTTCATAATTTATATGTATTAAAATAAAAAATATGTATGTTTGTACTTGCATCAGTTACTTGTTTATGGTTTGTGCTAGATTTTTCTTGCTGAAGTTTTAGGTATTTACTGCATTTTGAACCACAGTGTGTGTATTCAATGGTAATTGCTAAAAGTATTACAGAACAGTTGGTGATTTCTGTTCAGATTTTTGGCAGAGCTTGAAGTCTCAGTACAAGTGGAAAAAAAAATCATCGTTTGTTTTAGAAATAAGAAGTGAAACTCTTTTCATTATTACACTGGCAGAAATATGAGCAATTTTTACAGAGAAAAGAAAGCAAAATGAGAGAAAGAAAGTTTTGAGAAAGAAGTTCAAGACCCTCTCCACAACTCTAGAAGTAGCAAGCCTTCCTACACTATCAATCTTGGTTCAAAACCGGGATGTGGTAAAAAGTGAAACTTCTTTTTGAATTTCAGCTACTCTCAATTGGACTTTTTCCCAGCATGCAGATTAGGATAATACCCTGTCTGTGTTAATAGAAAGGTTCACAACTCCAAACAGCAGGAGTGCTGAAGTCAAAACAGAATTGCTTGACAGAAATGAATAAGGAAGTCTGAATGCTGCACTTACTTACTTTTGTTTTTATTAACAGCAAAGATGTGCCCCATCGTACACTTGTATTGATTCCAAGCATCTATCACCTGACTTTGTGTATGATGTTGTATTGCTTGAAGATGATTCTCACAGCCTGAGCTTAAAATAAGAAGTTTCAACTCAATTGAAATGCAAAGACAAAATACTGCATTCCTTTCCCAGCTGAGCTTTTATTTAATGTGCCAGATTAAGAAGCTTGCTCTACTTTACTGGATCAGAGTCAACACAGTTTGTCCAAGAAACTCAGAGATAAGGAGGAAACAGTTCTTAATCAGGCAAAATTCTCAATAAAATAAATGGGCACTTTGCCCAAGTATGTTCTGCAGAATTTAAAATTGTTATGTTTGCCTCAGCTGTCTGAAAAAGTGGACTGCTGCTTTTATGCCTATATTTTGGGACAGCTAACTCAATACAGAAGAGAATAAAAACAAACTTCTCCCTTCCTGATGTCGGTTTTTATCAAGCTTTAATCAACTAGGAATCCCCTGAAGAAAATTCACGCAGCAAGTTGGAACAGCATAATCTGAAGCTCCAGTGGGTTTGGATTAAGTATAAGGCATTTTACCATTGTGTTGAACTACTTAAAAATATCACAGACCCATGGACTAGAAATGTGATTATTTTGTCCCCCGTGATTAGAAAGTAACATCTATTTTATAACTGTACAAGTTCCTGTTAAGGGCACAGACTATCATAACAACTACACTCGGAACTATTTCATTTCATAAAACAGTGGATGTAGACTGATTTGCATATTCAACTGTTTCCATCAGTATCCATCTCAGTCTTTTTCTGTTAATTTCATGCTGTCCTGCTGTTCATAAGATGTTAAAGTATCACAGATACTAAAACCTGAAACTCAATTTACATAGCTCGGAAATTTTTTTCCAGACAGGTTTATCTTTAGAAGATACTAGAAAATGTTGTCTATATGCATAAGTAGCTCAAAAGTGAGCCATGACAGCGTCTATGTAGTATCAGAGATTATTTCAATGTGCTTAAAACTACTCACTGCACATCACCCTGCAAACAAAGAAACTCAAGAAGTCAGAGCTATGTATTTGGTACACAGCTGTAGTAAAGCTACGCTTATAAAAGCAGCAGATTGGCAGCACAGAGGTTAAATCGGTAATTGTGAAAAGGGACTGAGCTTCAGCTTCCGTAATTCTTGCTATTTAAAGTGAATTAATGCTCCTTGTTTAAACCCAGATACTACTCAAGAAGATGTAAGAGAAGGATGGGTGCCACAGGAAAGAAAAAAGTGTTAGAGATCTTTGAGCTTCCTTCAGCCTGTTTATGGGAGGAAGGAAGAGGGATTATAGCACAAACACGAGGAGACAGGTTCAACTCTTGATTACAAGCAAAACCATCAGGGAAACAGCTGTTATTTCACAAACACAAAATTAATGGATATGAAATAAGAATTGGGTTCAGATAGCCTTTACTTAGGGACCACTACGTGCAGCTGTAACCTAAAAAAATAAAAATTAACTTGGGAGTAAATGATATTAGCATCTTTTTGGCCTTTGTCCATGACTATAAAATGGCACTAATATAAATGTGACTCATACTTGAGATCCCTGGTCACTATTGCAGCCAAGAGCCTAAGTATATGAGATCTCCTTGGCTCTGCTAAAGCACTAGTGCTAAATTCTGGGAAATGATAACACTGATTCATCTCAAAACAGTCTATATATAACAGCAAGACTAGGCACACATAAAATTATGCACTGTCTTGCCCCAAGGTTAGCTACATATTCCTAGTAAAAGGAAGAATGTTATTTTCATTCCCTGCAATCATGTGATAAATAGCCGTAGGGCAGATTCAGCAAGATCTCGAAGGTTATGATTTTACAATATAATGAATGTATGTCTAGCTCTCTGCCACCTGAAAAAGCAGCAAAACAAAGCAGGACTTGTCAGTATTTTGCTTATGGCAGAAATCAGACATTGTCCAGAACCCTTTATGAGACACACTGCTACTTCTTAACTAGTTTGATTATAACATTGACTCCAATACTTCAACAGCTCAGCTCTCTAGCATATGGCATAATTGGAAGCAGCAGCCAGCAGGTATCACATGTGAATGGAAAATGTCTCACACTGAGTAACTACTGACTGTATCAAATATGTGGTCTTGTAGGTAGGTTGTTGGGGGAAAATAGTACTAATAAAAGTATATTGAAAATGAGAGGATGGGTGGAACACCTGTGCAGTATATGAGGCAAGCAAATTACCTAGGAAGTTCAGAAGTAGAAAATATCAAAAAAAGTCATTGAGATTAGTTAAAAAATAAAGAGATGAGACAACATAAAGGAACATTTTAAGAGATATAAACACCAAACCTATGGACAGTTTCAGGCCAACCTTTAACAAAGGTGGAAGACATACTGAGAAGTGGATTCTTAGGAGCAGGCAGACTCAAGCTACTGAACAAAAAAACTCAGAGAATGCAACTCATGCCCAGGGCTGCTTACCTCACTTGCAAAGGAACTGACATCTGTTCCTAGTCTACTCATTTCTTGCCAACATGGAGTAACCATGGATGAAATGTTTTATTCTGATCATGCTTCCTATAAAATACTGTGTTTTACTTTAGTAAAAATTGAATACAGGTGTATCTATACCATCACCATCACAACGTAATGGCCTGTGCTGAATTAATGTTTGATTTTGGTGATTCGTATTACTCCGCCTTAGGGGGTGACTTGAGTTATAGCCATTATATGCAGCTGCAATCATTGGCAATCGAGCATAGCTTGCAGAACAGTAACACTGACATTGAAGATGTATGAAAATGCATTGGAATTACACCAGATGGTGATGCAAGCCCAGCAGGAAGTCTTAGGGGTACCTCTGCTAATATCATCAGTATTATATGTCAAAGTCCAAGGACTTTAATTCAACCACAGGACAAAATTGTACGGTTTTGCCAGACAGTAGGACAGACTCACTCGGCATCACTTGACAAGTGTTAAAGGACCTAGTATAAGTACACACGTAATTCATATCCTCAAAGGCACCTCACTGCAAGACAGTGCAGCGTGGTTTCACACTGAAGGTAAGGCGGTATAAAATCCTGCTAATGATAAGGTTCTGTAGTTTCACCTGTACATAGCCAGTAGAGATCAACCCCAAGTGTATTGTTTTGGGCTGACCTCGACCAGCTACGTCAATGTACAAAATACCTGCTTCTTGTCTCCACAAGGATTTTACATTTAGGCAGATACCTCACAACAGCAATTTTGATATAAAACACTTTTTTTTTTTTTCAGTGAAGATAGAATCTTAACAAAAATGAGAAAAAGGCACATCGTGTTTAAAGAGTAATGAGTGTACAGCACAGTCCAAATGTAAATGAGGTTAGGTCTATCTCAGTCAATTGCATTGTACAGAAAAAGACAAAATTGAAATTTCTCCATTTGTATTTCAAAAGATTTCTAGGAGCAACAAAATTTACAGGAGAAAATGTCAAACAAATTGGCTTCACAGATAGAAAGAGTCATATGATTTCTTTGTGTTTACAAGACTGAATCGTCTATTGCAAGAGTTCATGCGCTTTGTGAAAGTTACTACGGCATGGCTTATAAGCTTCAGCGAGATGCGGTGGCAGTTCAGATTTCATGACAGAATGCTAACTTATCTCTGCTACTGAAAAAACTAATGAGGTGGTATATAGTTTCAGAGTGGTGTTACATGCAGTGATATGCAGGTTTTTTGGGCTTCTCATTATCTGTGTAACTGTATAGATGTAAAAGTAATGAAAACCCAAAACAGGTAGCAAAAGCTTAAGGCTTTAAAGCTGGAATAGAATTGTGTCAATGTTCTCTAACAGAAATATAATAAATTTAATCTCGGAAAAAGCCCCCAATACTCCCGCTAGGGTTTTCTGCTAGGTCTAAGGTCTCAAGGGTAGCGCTTAGGTGAAGATCACAATTAAGCTAACACAGGCAATTTATTCTCATGATGGTTTTATTCCAGTAGAGGCAATGGCATAATGTTAAGCAGTCTTAAGGATTCTCTTTGTTATGCTTGTTGCCTATGGCTTTTAATTGAAGGTGCTATCACAGCACCCCTATCAGATGCCAAATGTCACGAGCAGTAGCAAGCAGGAGCACACAGTGCAGAGGGCTCTCCTGACCCCCAGCTATGTTTACCGAGGACAGCAGGATGTAAGATATAACACTTTTCAGTAGCTAGAGGCTTACTGAAATGAATTTCCACAATGCTGAATACAACTAAGGCTGGTATTTAGCACTAGGACATGAAAATGTTAAATAATACCAAGTGTGAGACAGTGAATGCAGAATGTTTTTTAATGTGGTCACCATTGATCCAAAGAATAAATAAAAGTTCTAAAATTGGGAATTACTTCTGTTTCATGACAGACAGATATCATAGATGACAATGAGACAATGCTTCATCTGGAGGTGATCTGGACCATCTATAAAGCTTCAGCAAGCATTGAATGAAACTGCTCTGCTGAAAAGTGCTCAGCACACTGCTTTGAAGAAGTAGACTCAAGGATCACTGACAATCTGTATATCACAGTAACACTGCCAGCTTTCTTATTAAAGAATAAGTTTTCCTACAAGTTCAGTCATCTTTAAACCATTTTGAAATGTAAAGATATATGAATGTTTTCATCTCTCATCCCAATCTCCCTTTCAAATTGCTGAATTCAAGAAGTACTATCCAGTTACTGAGTTGAAATCTCCAGTCTTCTGCTTTGTAATTTACATTTTTTGTTCTTGTTTTCAGAATCAATTTTCTATCACAAGTCTGTGAGATAGCACACCTATTATAAATTGTGAATGCATTATGCCATATATGAGAAAAGCACGAATGATCTTATAAAAAGAAAAGAAAAAAAGTGAGCAAGTAAAACACATATTAAATAATTATTTTGTCTACTTGTTTTACCCACAACAGATACAGGATGACTTCCATTATTATGCTGCTATCCAGATATGCTTCCAAATGCTTCAAATCTTTGACTCTTAAAGAGGATGGTTCATTAAAAGTCTTTGTGTGGACACAAGGAATGTGTGGTTATGAGTTGGGTGTACTACAACAGATCATACACAAAATGTGCCACTTCTGCACTGTGATACTATTTATTTGAGGGGAAAACTCAGATTTCCAATATGTGCATAAATATGTTTTACAAAAATAAGTGTGCTTGGAGAATAAAAGAAAAGATTAAAAAGAGAAACATGAAAGGACAGAGACAGTATCTCATAAAAGAAAGAGATGTATTTAAGCATCAGCCAAATGACACAATTTTTCATATCATTTATAGTGGAAGCTTGAAGACTAAAATACTTCACAAGCCATTAGTTTCTTGGTACTCTGTGACGGATTAGAATATTTCTTAATCAACTGCTAAAGCACAGAAGAAGGCCAAAGACTAGATTCAGCAAAGCTGAGTAATATTAAAATCCAGGGATGTTCAGTGGGGATGCTATCAATAGACACATCACAGAACCACAGAAGTGCATCAGTTTCTCAAACCCCTCAAAAAGCACCTATGCTTTTGTCCATTTCTTAGTCCAGAATTTGAAAAATCACATTACGAAACAAAAGTTCTGATTTGTACTCAGGGAAGCAGATCAAAACCCCAAAAATGTTACAAGATTCAAATTACCTGGTGAAAGTTCTGGACCCCTCCTTTGCCTGGAGGCAGCGTGAAAGCCTACACAGCCCACCCAGAAGTGATCCTGCCCTACTGGTTAAATACTTTGGGCCACATGAGGTTTGTTGCAATGCATTAATACAACAGCAAGAATGAAGAATAACAAAATTAAGTGTATTTAAGTCTCATTCATATTTTCATCTCATTCACACAGGATTGACATTCACAAAATTCATACAGATGGTCACCTACAGCTCCACTGTCCACCTGAGACAAGTGCTCTCAACAGAATGGATATCAGAAGCCAGGACAAACAGGACTGGGGTGGCTTCCCTTCACTGTACCCATGTTTCTCATCTGTTGCCCCACTATAGAAAAATATTGCCATTTTTAAGTTTAAGGAAGAAAAAAGATGTTGTAAAATAAAAATAAAATGCCAATCACAGCTGCGGATTACCTATCTTGTCTCATTTTGTATTTCTGTTGATTGACAACCTGGTGCTCTTGTAGCATACAAAGGCAAAAAATCAGGCGTTCATTTCAAACTGAAATGTTTGACAGATGTAACAGCTTTCTGCAATGAAATTGATGAAATCTCAAATAGCAAAGTCCATCTCCTGTACAGTAGAGAGATTAAATTTCAACAGGCAATGTTTACTGTCCTTAGCAGATGCAGATTTAATTTGGGGGGTGGGTGTTGTTTGTTTGTTTTTGTTTGGTTGGGGTTTTTGTTGTTTTTGTTTGTTTTTTATTCATCTGGCAGCAGTTAAAAATATGGGAGATGACTAGGGCTTTGCAACTGGTACACAGCCTACCTCCTGCTGCTCTGGATGCCGCAGACTTCAACAGGATCTATGTTTCAGGGTACTGTTGTCACAGACTGAAGGCAATTTCAAATTCTCTTAGTGGTAACACTAGCACATCACTGATATTTTGACCTGTATTTTTGCAACGGTGAAAGTGAAACAGTCTGACAACTGACTGAAAATTCATACTGCTATAGACACATACCTTTTACCAGAGAGGTAAAAGAAACATTTTTACACTATAATGTGAATGGCCTGTACTAAGGTTCACAGAACAAGGTACCAAGGAACATGCAGTGCTGAGGAAAAACAGAAATACTCGGAACAGCACCAAAACAAAATAACTGAGGTTTCATTGCACTGTCTTACTAAAATAGATAGCTGATGGTCAGATAACAATTTAATAAGAAGTCAGTAAGACTCTTTCCACTGATTTGAAAGCCTTTGAATTTGAGTCATAATCTAAAGAAGACTTTTCCAAAGGCAACTGTGCGCGTACATTTTTGCGCCCACATGCACTATTCAAATAATACCTTCACTTAAAGAAATACATAACCTTAAAACCCTTCTCTTGACTTCAGTCAGAAAAATGGACTGGATAATGCTCTTCACCAGGAAAGTGAATATGGATCACACCAAATTATAGTCTTCACTGGACATGGGATGCATCTCATCAAACTGTGTTACTCAGCTTTGGCAACCAGCTTAAAGCACCGTATTTTCTTCAGGGTGGAGTAAATCACAAACCCAGTGATGCAGATTACAGGTGTTATACAATTAGAAGTCAGACAAGATGAATCCCACCATAATGTCAACAGAAGCAAAATGCACGGTGTGCACAGGCACTACCAGATAACTGTACTGGTGAAAACTGTACAAATGATACTTTCTGTGAACA
Source organism: Pachycephala philippinensis (assembly GCA_013397055.1). Classification (NCBI taxonomy): domain Eukaryota; kingdom Metazoa; phylum Chordata; class Aves; order Passeriformes; genus Pachycephala; species Pachycephala philippinensis. The sequence continues at coordinate 54,404 of VWZT01000763.1, forward strand.
TCACTGACAGAAATAAGGCTAGATCCACAATCAGAAGCTGGGCACCTGAAGCAATCATGATGTTCAGATGTATTCATTACATGATGCAAGAAGAGGGACTGGAAAAACAACAATATTCCCAACACCTATCTCACTGAATGGAAAGCTTCTAAAAACAGGAGTTAAATATCACTCCCTTTCCGGCTGTGTATCCTGTCAATACAGGAAGGAGTGTTCTCTTAAAATTCATTAGTCTGCACCCTTCTCTGGAGCTCCTGGATCCCTTCCTGTAAAATCAAACTTTTGTGAAAACTTTCTTCCAAAAAATTCTGGTAAGAGAAGATAGACCTCAGTGGTCAAAGCACTTCACCATGAAGTTCAGCAGAGCAGCTACATGGGTCATACGTAGAAACATATTTATCCCACAGAACCTTTACATCAGAAACACAATTGCCTCCATAACCTTATGTGTTTTGAAGGAGATAGATATTTGCATCTAGCAGGCTTAGCCATTTAACAGATACTGCTGCTGGCTACCAATCAACAAAGGGCTGTAAGAAGAGCAAATACCAATTCACAACTGAAGCATGGTCTTCCTCTTGACTTTTTCAGTGTTTTAAAGGCTGTATGACCTTACAAGGCATAGGCTAAATTAGTTCATTTGATGAAAAACATTGTACAGGCAGATATTTAACACTTTTTAACGATTAAGAAAACCAATCACAGATTTTTCTTACTAGTAACACATGAAAGCCTAGGACATACTAAGAACATCCTCCAGAACTACAAATGAAGCATCTGACGATTTCACTGGAAGGAATGAGGGCGAATGAACAAATATCAGTTTCAAGCTACAAAGTGTTTTATAAATCAATATCAATAGCGATTCCCTTTCAGCTATCAGCCAGTGAGAATATCCGATTTCATTTTTTGAACTGGGAAGAGGTTGTTATTTTAAAACTCTGCCTTTCTGTGAACCTGGGGGAGTAAACAAAGGAAGGAAGAAAAATCTGACAGCTGATCCTTCCCATTTTATTAAATTCAGCTCAAAATAAAATTATTTTAAATTCACTTCACTCCTGATTAATTTTACATATTTTTTAGATTTTGGAAATATTATCTCAACGTCATCCTGTTGCTTTTATAAGGAAGTTAACATTAGAAAGAGCTGCAGATGGAATAAATCAGCAGATTTATCCCAGCTTGGATTCAGTTTCAAATGATGAACTGTTACTCTAGAAAAAAGGCCCTTTCTAGTCCTCTTGTAACAGAAGTGTGCATTTTCCAGACCAACTTTCAAGTAATAATATTAATATTTGTGCACAAAAAGTTCAGTGTGACATTTCACAAAAGAAATGACAAAACTACAACACCAGGTCATAGGAAACTACAGATTCTACACACCAAAAAATCCTGACAAATGCTGAATTACAAAATTTTCTCCCTGTGCAACGGAAGATGCAGGACAACCCACGCCAAGACTTTAAAACAAATCTCCCCTGCTACTCACTTGCTGCAAAAGAATAAAGAAGCAGGAAAGAATGGGTACCTTTTGAGACTGGTAGAAATTAAGACACCTCAGTATGATTACAAATCAGATTTTTAACCACTTTTCTGTGTATTATTACATATAATTCACAGGATACACAAAACCCAAAAATTAAATTTGGAATGAAGGCCAAATCATTCCAAGACTTGAAAGTCCAGATATTTTTAGCAAGATCAACATGAATTCTGTACCAAAACTGTAGTGGCCTTTATGTTTCCCTGAAACCCAGTGGTTCCAGGAATAATACACACATGGGTTTGTATGGCCACAACAATGTTGATATTCAAAACAATTTATTTTTTTATTTCAAGTTTTCATAATTTCACAACCAATGAAAAAGTAGCAATATCAATTTAAGGCGTCTCCTGCCAGAAATAGCTATTTCTGCTTCAAGAGAGAGTTTATAGCTCACTAGAAAATAATCTATTACAATAAAATTATTGCAACTCCATTAGGCGGAACTTTTTGTGTATGGTGTTTTAATTATAAGGGAACATTTAACATGCATTTTGTGTCTAGACTAGCACTTAAAATCTCAGTTAGGCAAGATGCTAAAGCCCCGTATGTAGCAAATGTCTTTCTAAAACATGCCAGTAGAAACAAACAAAAGATGTTCTCCTCCCCCCACACTTCAGTAAAATATGATAGCATCCATTCATCTCTTATCTACAGTCTGGGAAATCTTTCCACTCAATGGAACGTTATCTCATGTAAACCAGAAATGAACTGATTAAGCGCCCACATCAGTTTATGGGGATAAATCATTTTACATGCATTGTGCCACAACCTGGAAAGCCAAAGAAATAAAAGAAGGAAAAAGTAATACATCATTCTATGTATGTTTTTTTCTTCAGTGAAGACATGGACATTACAGAATCAATGCAACATGGCTGTACTTGAATAGAAACTGAGGAAAATTCTGAGTATAGATTTTACAGACCACCATGATGTTCTGTGGAAGAAGTGATACCAAAAATTCAGGTATCACCTGTAATTCCTGTTAGATCTTTCAGAACACAGTATGTCCGTTTTGTCAGTTAAATCCTATATGTTCAACGCAATTAAATGGTAGAGTAAGAAGATACAGCATCTCCTGAACTAAATGAAACTTGAACCCAGCTATTCTTGAACAGAAGTTGCCTAGATGAGGATCTATCCATAGGCATTAAGTATCTAGCCCTTGGACAGTATTTATCAAGATAAAAATTTCTATTGCGAAAGTAAGAATCCTAGAATTGGCTGGAGCAAAATTACTCAGGACTTGAAACCTGCACCTCAGACAGGTAGACTTTGCCCGTAAAGAGTTGCTGAATGTAAATGGGTCACAGTTTTCATATCTTTAACATCTGTTGTTTATACCCAAGAAAGCACATCAGGGGCAAGAAAATTAATTCCCCAATTGCTGTCAACTGCGTTAGGGAACAGCAATAAACAGCTTACCGTAAGCCTCTAGCTACAATAAAATTGCTGTCAATAAAGTGTGGCTGATATGGTTTTGCTGTGCTAGAAGAAGAGATTCTTTGGAAGTGAAAATCTGAAATGGAAACTAAAAAGATTCTCCCTTTCTCCTATATACAAAAGAACATTATCACAATATTGCAATAGCATAAAACTTTCAAGATCCAGTTCTCACATGTGTGGCACAAATTTCTCAGCATATGTGAAACTTTGGCTTTGGATATTTGGGACAGATGAGACTCCAGTGATTCTGATAAAAATCTTCTGCACAGGAAACATTTAAAGAGAAATGAAGATTACGAAGATTACTAAGCTTTTACTGTCCTATCTGTATACACAAAATGTTCCCTACTCTAGTTTAGCATGTCTACCATCACTATTGAAAATGGTATTATAGCTTAGGGTTATGCTCAGATTTCCATTATAACTCCCAGTTTTCACATGCTCTTAACTTTCTGAAAAATTCTTCTTTTCAGCTGAAATTTTCCATGCTTGGTCTCAGCTCAAAGATGAATTTCTTTAGACAGTCGAGCAAAATCTGTTAACCTATTTTTCAGTTATACAACAATAGAAAAAATACACTGTACATTATCACCATTTCTAATATTTTAGTATAGATATATAAATATACAGAACTAGAAAACAATTGAATTTTACATGCAGACACTTTTCCAGATGACTAGTCCTCACCCAAGACTAATATCCATGCTAACACATAAAACAAATTAAGCATACAAAAGAATGTAAGTATTTTTATTTATACTAAGTGATGAAACAAGGCCACTAAAAATAATACTGCACGCAGAATTGTGGAATGCTATGGTTACAGAATTTTAATATTTGCAGGTGACGTAAGCTCTGCACTGCTGTTCCAATGCAGATTTCCATCAACTTATGCACCTTGAAATTGCCACTCTAAGCATATCAAATTAAGAGTCATTAATGTTTTCAGCTTTTCTTTTCTCTTACATAAACTCCGAACTTACAAATTTAAGCACTCCAGAGTAAGATAACATCAATTAGATTTGCCACATAAAGCTTAAATGATGTGCATTGATCAGCAGGAGCCTGGCTACTTGTTCCTTGTTCAGGCAAGAAGTCCATTGGCTGAAGAAGGAATAAAGCAACCTCCACAGAGCTTATGGTATTGAGTATAAGATTAAAAATATACTTTAGTATGGAATGTATTTAATGTGTCATTCAAGCCCCAAATCCTTGATTTCTGCCACTAGAGCACAGAAATACAAGGGCAGTGTTAACATATATTCAGCTTTCCTGAATCTACTAGAACTGTGCACATTTCCAAAATTTCTAAATTTTCATCTTGATTCAGAAAAGTGCTTATAGTGTGCTTACGACTCTTTCTTGAAGACAACATCTCAAGTGACTTGGACTTTAAGGATCTGCTTCAGTTCTACCACGTTAAATGAAAGTTAAGTACATGCCTAAATGCATTTTGATTAGGAATGAAGACTGAAGGTTTTGCCCATAACCTATACTGATACATATTTTTAAACCTGTGTTATTTGTCACTGCTGTGCTTTAAATCAGATTAAATGAAGTTGTTATAATTTAAAATTGAGATAACCACAGTAAATTGGCCCTAATTTCTTTTATTATTTAATCTATTGTTAATCTAATGACATTGAGTAGGAGTTTTGTCTGTTTATTTGCTTTTCAAAAGAGGTCTTTCACATAGAAGAATACAACATGTCGTCTTCTGCTGTATTTCTATGTAGCTGTTTGGTGTAATGACTTACTAATTTGAAGCGCATTTTAAAGTTCAATCAAATACTGAAAAGAACACTGATTGAGAAGCCTGCATAGATTTCAGCATTCTTTATGAGTCATAACACTGATTTTGGAAGCTTAGCTATATAAGCTGGTGGTGTGCAACATCCTTTCCATACTCCTAATTACGTGAATTAGCATTTAGAACAATCCCAAGTTCAAGTATTCAAAAATGCTCTTTTCAGAGCATCCACCAGGTTTACTGCAAGATAGGCACTTGAAGGAGGCTTTGGTTTTCATACTGGGTACTTGTGAAACATCAGTCTGTACAATTCAAAGTCACATGTAAAGACTTAACCACAGAATTTCCACTAAATTTATTGATGATTGCACAGAAATTGCCCACCAAAAAAAAACCAAAAAAACCCAAAAAAAACCAAAAAAACCCCAAAACCAAAAAAAAATAAACAACCCAAAAACCCCCGCAAAATCCCCCCCAAAAAACCTAAGAATTTTTTATTGAACAATATATTTTTTAAATTCTAAAAGCTTTTTGACTTAAGACCCAGTTCTAACAGATTTCTAGGGCCACATGCCCATCAAAAGTAACAGAATTTTGCTTGAAGTCCAAGTGCTGACTTAGGTCTCAGCTCTTTGCTAATTTTAATGTATCTGCAAGACACACTGTGTGTGTGTTTACCTTGGACTAAAAGAAACTGTAAGTAAAGGTGGAGGATACTAATATTACTTAGACATATATTTATCCTATATTTAATCTTTCCCTATCTTAACATCACCCACAAGAACTCCCCTGTTCCTTAAAAAACACATCAAGTTACTGAATTTACACAAGTAACTTAACATTAGATGCAGAGAAATTAGTTATGTTAAACCTGAAGAAAACAGTACAATGGCACAGAACTTCCTAAGGAATTTGTAAAAAACTTTTTCAGATGCTGTGGCTTTAGCACACACTACTATTCAGTAAGATCTTTGAATACTTTGCTTAAAGGCCATACTCTACCACAACCTAAAAGAAAGACCTATGATGGTGAATTTCACTCCTGCACCAATGAATATTAGCTAAGATGCATCCTAATTTCAGGAATTACAGACAGAAGAATAGGAAGATTGTTTATGATTACTACCATTGCTGGTTATACTACTCCAGCCAAAACCGACAAGGAAGCATAAAAAGATTACATCCTGTAACACTCATCATTGGGAGAAAAAGCCCAAAAAGACATTATCTTGTTCCCCACAGAATAAAAATATACAAACTCAGTTTAGGTAACTGTCTACCTAAGAAAGAGTTGTATTTTCATTTACATATAATAATACAGCTTTTGCAGGGAGCAATCCAAATCATGAGTATCTGCTGACTTCAAAAAGATACATTAAGACCTCAGTGAAATTTGAATCTGATCCATATAGAGTTATAATTACAGCTATTACTAAATGGAGACTAGTGTATTTAATGTAATGAACACAGGTAACTCTGGAAATACCGACAGTTGTTTTTTGTATAGGTGTGTGAGTTTTTTTCCCCTCATGTTCAATTTTGCCATGCAGAGTTTACACAATCTGTCACATAAAAAATTCTGGGCGTCTCAACTGCCTCTAGATACTATGGGGAGTTAAGTCTGAGTTTTCTAATAGAGTTTGGAAAGCTAATTTAAGCTTAAACTAAAATAATCTCAGAACAAAAAATGAATGTGTGGTTTGGGGGGACTACATTTTGCAACCAAAACCGAGGAGAAAACTTCAGACAAGTAAGCACAGATTATGTAGAGCTCTTCCATAAATTTTTTCGGTGGTTTTTTTAATCAGTTCTTTTTTTAACTTACACTGACAGTGTGTGTACGGTGCTGTGAGATGGCTTGGGGAGAATACCCTTCTTTTAAAGCCCCTTAGAGAGATTAGGGGTTTCTGAGATTTTTCTGTGGTGTTTTCAGTGTCTCGTTTTAAGAAGGAGTTGTGTCAGAGCAGTTACTTTAGCAGAACTGCCTCGAAAGTGCTTGTTTTATTCTTAGCATCTTGTTAGTGTGACACCTTACAGACACCCAAAGTCAAGACACACTTCTGGGAACGGCACATTCATCTCAGATAAAGCTAATGCAACAGCAAGAGGATGACTTTGTCCTAAACTTGGCTACTGTCAAAATCCTTTTTCAAAGACAAGCATGAATGTGTCTCGCTTGGCTCCCTAGGATCCATACCCCTAACAAATTCCGACAAATCACTATCACTTGGAGGGTACTGCGCCCGCAAGGAACGCGGATGCGACTCCCAACACCGACCGAGTCTCTGCGGCGACGGAGCACCGAGGAAGCCGCCTGGCAGAGACGCAAACCTAACCCGTGCCCGCTCCGGCGGGCCTCTCGCTAAACCAAGGCTGCTCTGGCCGGAACGCCGGCGCTTCCCGGCGCTTCCCGGNNCGCCCGTAAAATAAATTAAGACAGCACCGCGTTTAAATCTTTATTAGCAAGGAATTATTAGACCTAAGGAAAAAAAAAACTAATGCTGGATTTGGTTGAAATATGAGTCTCTCAGCCTCCTAATCCCTCTTCATATGGCGTGTTTCACAGTTTAAAATGAGCTATGTCAGATCACTTATGCATTACTAAGATGAGAAAATATTTACAATGGACGGACTTTTTTTCTTTTTTCCTGCATAATTCAGATGTATTCAGAGAATGCATTCCTTTCAAAAGTATGCTTTGGCCATTTTTTAAAATACGCAGCAAACTGTCTATGCGATACCAACTTTCATGTAATACAACAAAATCATGTTGAACTCAAACAAGAGGAAGACTTACGTATGGCTTAGTTACATCCTACCAATAAACCACGTGCTTCACTGATGCAGTAGCTTAGAAATTTGGCTGTCTTTGTTAGGGGAAAAAAATTAACCCTTTTAGTAACACTAACTTAGCAAGGTTCCAAATCAGCTTGAAATGGAAAAGAAATTCAAGCCAACTCACTTTGAAATTTGAAACAATGTACATATCCCTTCAATCTTGAAACAGTCAAATTTCTGACTGAAATTTAGCATATAAGGAAACAGTTCTTCAATAACTTTTACAATTGGACAGTTAAATACTGGGGAGAAAAAAAAAAAATGTCTTTTTCTTCAGTTTTGTTTATGCACATGTATATGTATATGCACGGAGGCATAACAGTCCTCTAACAATCAAAATTCTTCAAAATCCAAAGTATCAGAGGCATTTTGCAAACGCATGGTTAAGCCCCAGGTAAATGATAAAGGGGTCAAGGTTTTTGTTTGTTTGTTTGTTCTTGTTTTTGGTGTTCAGTTTGGTTGTTTGTTTGTTGTTTTTTTGTTTTTTTTTTGTTCCCCCCATAATATTAACTAAATTAAATTAGAATGAAACAAAAAAAACCCCACAACACAGTGGCACTTTTAATACTGGTTGATCGGGCACTTGTATGCAGTACTTATAGACCAGTAAAAGTGCTCGTTTACCTGTCTGGTGTGTAAGGGGCCCTTTGTCTTGAAGCCTCCTTGGGAACTGCACTCTGAGGCACTGAAGTGATCTGAACTAGTGGAAGAGCGTTTGGAAAGGGTGTCACAACCACCAACAAAGGTGTTGTCCAACGGGAGTTCCTGAATCACATGGTGCTTTTTCACTGAAACTGGAGTGTCAGGTTTGAGATGAAAAGCAGACTGCGGAGAGGCAGATTTGTAATGCTTGGCAAGATCAGGACTGTTAGGCTTAAAGGTTGTTGGTGGTGCTGTGCCCCAATCAAATCTTCCTATACTTTGCTCCTCCAGCTCTGCTGGAAGGCTTATTGTCCCGTTGATAGGTTCATGAACTGCATCATCAGGTTTGGACTCCTCAATGGTCACAAAGTTCAAAAGGGAGCTCTTTGGAGATTTCCTTTTCTTCCTTTTCTTTTTCTTGTTTTGCTTGTTTTCCTGATTGGGAGACATCCACTCAGCACCTTGCTTGCTCCTCTGGGCAGCTTTGAATCTGGACGCATGTCGACAGCGAACAAGGACTGTGACAAATATCACCACTATGACAACCATGGCACCCGCCACAATTGCGATCATGATTGTGAGATAGTCCTCATTTTGGTAGGGTTGGCTACTGTCCCCTATGTTCCGATCCAAAGGTGTTTCCATAGTCCTGCGTATCAAGTCATAAATATAAGAGGCATTTCCAGCAGTATCATTTACATATAAAAATACAAGCACAAGAGTATGCAGGGATTTGGGATAACCCAAATCACTTATGTTGACAACTAAGCGATGCAGCCCCACATCATTAGGAGTTGGTTTTTCTTCCAGAGTGATATTACCCGTCACTGGATCAATCCGAAACAAACCCTTGTTATTGCCGCTTACAATCGTGTACTTCAGCTCAGCATTCATGCCAGTGTCTATATCCACAGCAAAGACTTCGGCTACCACCGATCCTGGAATTGCTGAGAGTGGCACTAGCTTAAAAGAAGTATTAGAAGGTGGGTAGATGACAACAGGACTGTTATCATTAACATCCATCACGTTTATGGTTACTTTCGCTGTAGAAGAGCGAGGAGGTTGCCCTCCGTCCACTGCCTTAACATCAAAGGTGTAAGAGCTCTGCTGTTCTCGATCAAAAGAAACATTGGACTTTATAACTCCAGAGTATGGATCCAGCACAAAGTTTTCATTGTCATTCAGGATGGAAAGGGTCACTGCTTTATTTTCCCCGGCATCTGCATCGGTCACTGTGATCACCCCCACTGTGCTATACTTTGGTAAGTTCTCTGATACGAAAAACTGGAAATGATTATGAGTAAATTTGGGACTGTTGTCATTTTCGTCCAACACAGTAACAATTACAGCCGCTTGACTCTGCAAAGGAGGGGTGCCGTTGTCTCGGGCTGTAACAGTGAAAATGAAACGCTCCTGCTCTTCTCTGTCAAAAACTCTGGAGGCTGTCAAAACTCCTGTCTTTCGATCCAGATCGAAAAAGGAGGCATTAGGACCAAGCTGATAAACAATGTCTGCATTTTTCCCACTGTCTTCATCTGTGGCACTAATAGTTGTTAAGTATAGACCACGCCGGTTGTTTTCAGAAACTGACAGCTCAATTACAGGCTGGCTGAAAATCGGAGGGTTGTCATTTTCATCCTCCAGCTTAACTCTTACCAGGGCAGTCTGGTTCAAACTGGGCTTGCCAGAATCAGAAGCCACAATTTTAAAGCTGAATTCTTTGGTGCCCTCATAGTCCAACAAGGAAGAGGTCTCTAACAAATACTGGTTGTCGTAAACTGCTTTCAAGTGGAAGGGGACCTCTCTCTCAATGAAACAGATCACTTTGCCATTCACATCAGTGTCCTTATCTGAAACTGTAATTAGGGCGATCTTTGTATTGATGGGATCTTTCTCAGATAAGTACACTGTGCCATTGATGGGACTTATTATGTACCTGAGGTCTATGTTGGGAGGGTTATCATTTACATCAGTGACATTGATGGTGACAGTTGCCCGGGCTGGTGTAGAGCTACCATCACTAGCCAGCACTGTCACTTTGTGAATAGCGGTCTCTTCTCGATCTAAGGACCTCTGAACTGTAATCAGCCCTGTGGTGTTGTTTAAAGCAAAAAATCTTTTGGTTGCAGGGGCGACTTGGGCACCAAAAATATATCTGATTTCCGCATTGCTTCCTATATCAGCATCTGTAGCATGAAGCTGAATTACAGAGGTGCCTACAGGGGCATTCTCTGGTATATGGACCTCTACTTGGCTCTCTTTAAACACTGGCCTGTTATCATTGACATCACTTACTGTGACTTGCAGGATAGCTGTGCTGGATTTCTGGGGGGTACCACCATCCTCCACTTTGATTTTCATCACGTAGGTGTCCTTTTGCTCTCTGTCCAAGTTCTGCTGCACAATCAGCTGAGGCCATTTCTCCCCTTCTGGAGTTTCTACAATATCCAGTCCAAAGACACTCTGCCCGTTTAACAACTCATAGTGCTGCACACCATTGAAACCTGTGTCAGGATCTGTTGCTGATGGGATTGGAAAGCGACTGTTGATCAGAGTGTTTTCTGGGATGGAGATATTGATGACAGGGGATGGAAACATAGGCGCATTGTCATTAGTATCCTTTACAATGATTTTTATTTTGATCAGCCTAAAAAAGTCATTGGGGAGAATCACCACTTCAAGTTCAAAGAAACACTCGTTTTCTTCTGCATAGGAAGCTCCAGCACATAGTTTTTCTCGGTCTATTCTGTTAGACGTTGTAAAGATTTCCCCCGTGTTACTGGACACTTTGACCAGAGGCGCATCCCCTGCTTTAGACACCAGTCTGTAGACAAGGCTGGCACTGGTCCCTGTGGCAGCATTGATATGAGAAATGTTCAGGTCCTTTGGTATGTTCCCTATGGGTACGTTTTCAGGCAGCTCCTCTCTAATAGTGTAAATAAGTTCTTGAGCTATAGCAGAATCCAGCCTTAAACAGGCAATCAAAGCGGCCAACAGGTAAAAATCCCTCAGGTCCATGATAATGTTTTTATTCTCTTTTCACGGATTTTAGGACTTAAAGGTTTCCAGAGAGGAATGATGTGCGATTTGCAAGAGGAGGCATGCATGGACTGCAGGATGCATTACATCTCATTTCTTATTTGGAGACATCACTGTCAACACAACCACACAGAACAGCATTATTGTTTTTTTAGGCATGATAAATCCACAATCTCCAACTACTACTTGTTTTTGCAATGCACGCTTCCAGCAGTACATTTTCCTAGTGCTCCCTTTTACAAGCAAGCCCTCCGGACAAATGCACCAATATCCCATCGGCTGCATTTGCACAGAGCACGAATGAAAATAACTACTTGCAGGATTAAGGGCAGCTACTGTTTCGACACGTACTTTCTGAATAATTTCTTGGTACACCGTGTAATCTGTAACGTGCATTCCCCCTCTACCCTCCTCCACCCAGTCATTTGGTGCAAGTAAAAAACCTTCCCGGACTACTTCTGGATTCTAACTGCTATGTCAGCTGCCAAACGTAATTTGCTCTTTGCTTCCATACATATTTTTTAGCTCTTGCTAACCAGATTTTTCTCTGTTCGCTGTGCCTTGCATGCCCCTCTATAGCTATCGTACTGGGAAATAACCACCCGGACATGCTGCTGCTGCAGCAGTCGTCACTGGCTACTTCACATCCCTGTTAACTGATGAGACAATAACAGGACTTACAGTTTCTTACACTCTCAGCTCAATGTTTCTTCTCCAGATGTTGGATACTTCTCCTTCTGTTTAATAACCTAAAACTTTATTTGTTTTTAAACACAGTCTAAATCAGGAGGCTAGAAATTCCAAATGTAACTTAGAAGCAGGAAGCATGTTTACAGATGGGGGGGAATATACATTTTCGGATGACATGAGGAGGAAAAAAGGTGCAGCTTTTCCCCATTGACACTGATCTCTCTTCAGGATGATATTAGCAGCTGCCACATATAAATACTGCAGACTAATAGTGCAGGTGGGGAAAAAAAAAAAAAAAAGGAAAGCGACTGACAGACTTCTGTTTGCATGCACTGCTAGCTGCGAATTATCGGGGTGCAAAGCTGCCAGCACCTACAGTTTGACGGAACTAGGCAGCCCTAAGCACTAATCTTATCTGCATTAAGCTGCACGGTAACTGATGCCCGTGATTACTTCCAGCAGAGTAATGCAGGTAGGGATGCAGAGACAGCGAGTAGGTGAGCCTTTCCCACCAACATCAACTGAATCCCAAACACTGATTCTTTCCCTAGATAAATATACTGCGTGTTGGCTTTTTTTTTTTTCTTTAAAGGAAATGCATCCCAGTGTAAGGGTAACTTTGCACTTACGTTAGTTGTCTACCTTTGACGATCTGCTGCAGCTAAGCAATGATCTGTTCCAGCAGATACAGCACAATGCATCTGGTAAACCACCAGTTTTGGAGAAATCAGCAGCAGCCAAACGCTTCCTCCTCGAGATATGTGTTGCTTCGGGGTGGCAAATTAGCAACTCCAGGGAACAAATTCACAGTTCTGTCGTTAGTCATCCTCTCCACGTTTCATTCCTATGAAGCGGCGATCCTTTGGGTGTCTAACGTGCACGCAACAACCCAAACAAACAGCAAGAGAAAAATCCGGTGCACTTCTTAGAGCGGGGGTATTTTCCACTCTGCACTGCACACCATTCGCATCCCTCTCTCGGCAGAGCAGAGGCAGCTACATGAAGTCTGCAACTTCTGACTGGAAATGGCAAGAGTTGGTCTGGCGGTGCTTCTCCCTCTTTAGCTCTGGGGTGACAGTTGCCCAAAAAAAAAAAAAAAAATTAAAAAAAAAATCCTAATAGGTTATTGCTTTAGTGACGGGAGGAAGCGGCGGCG
>VWZT01000763.1:67731-137099 GCA_013397055.1 Pachycephala philippinensis
CGGCGGGAGCGGGGCGTTCCGCGGGAGGAGCGCGGCGGAGAGACGCGGGCGCGGCGCGGGGGTCGCGGCCACCCGGAGGGCGGGCGGGCGCTCCGCGGTCGGGGGCGCAGCGCCCCGGGGGGCGCGGAGGGCAGCGCAGGAGGGGTGGGCGCGGAGGTGGTGGAAAGCAGCGCCGGGTTTGCGCGTAGCTGAGGGGTAATTCGGAAAATACGGGCTTGGTGTGCGTTCGGGTTGGCGGTGTGGTTTGGGGTTTTTTGTGGGGCGGGGGATGCCCCAGTGCGTGCTGGGTCTTGCTTGCGCGGGGCAGCGCGGCCGCCCGTGGTGCGGGTCGGGCCCGGAGCGGAGCGGTGGCCGTGGGGCCGCCGCCCGGCGCCGCGCAGGTTGGGAGGCAAGCGCCTGCCCCGGCCCGCCTTCGCCCGGTTCGGCCTTATATTTAATACATGCCCTTTCATCTATAATTCAGGCTGCTCTGACTCCAGCCCTGTCTCGGCTCCCATTTACGCCTGCACACCTTTCTCCTTCCCTTTCCCGAAGGGTCAGCCGAGACACTCGCCAAGGGAGGGAGAGAGCTACTCTGCTGGTTTGGGTTTTGTGTGCTTAAACATTGAACTGGAAAAGATTCCTCCTCTCTGTGGTTTGATAAATAAGAAAAGTGATCGTTTCGCCTTCCCCATAAATGACACAGGTAAATTACCCAGCTAGCCACAAAGAAGCATCACATGCCTGGAAGACACTGTAATAAAATGCCAATGTATTACGATATGAGTGACCTCAAAAGTGTGACAAGAAGATGATTATAGTGCATTATCTATAGTGCATTATATGTAGTGCCTTTTTCAACGTTTTCTGAAGCATGAATGAGCCTTCATTTGACTGTGCTTTTATTGCTAGCTTTTCTCAGCTTGAACTTACAAGCTGTATGACAGAACCTAGCCAATTTAGTATGCCCAGGTACGTGGCCACACCGGCTGCTGGTTCTGGTTAAGCCTTTCAAATATATATGCATAGAAAAAAAACAAAGATAACATCAGCATTTGACTCTTTCTGTATGTGGTACTATCTCATTTGCACATTTTCTGTTGATAGCATTGGTGAGCTAAAGATGAGAGTTTTACCTTGAAAATTTTACATTTTCAGATGCAGGCTCTTAGCCTCAGACTCCCGTATGTGTCTGCACATAGGATGCACTGTTGAGAAATGGTGGAAGCTGCTTGTACCTCTCAGAGGTCAGTAATTTCCATGGCTTGGAATTGTGTGCCACATACTGATAAATGTACATATCCTTGCAAGTCATATGGATGCAGACACTGTATGTGAACATTGCACATCCTGTAATCCCATGATGCGTAAAGATTAAACGTTCTCAATTTTGCTGTGCTCTGTAGTTGTGTCCAAAATACTCTTGTTACAGATACACACAGAAAAAAAATTGATCCCGGTTTTGATGACATGAAGTAACGTTAGAAAACGGAACTGGATCTAATAATAGTTTAAGAAAAATGTTCATTATGTAATACAGGAAGGATGGCTAGAGCCCCAGCATTGAAAGTCAAGCAAGTGACATGAAGGAGCAACCTTACTGCCAAACCACTTAGGAAAAGAATTCTGTGAATGAATTAAGTATGCAGTTCCTTTGTCTTTTAAAATACAAAGCAGAACAGCCATTAATAAAGGAGATAATTAGAACTGCTAGCATTCTGTGTAATGCAGTCTGCTTCTGAAATACGGCATGTTTATGTATGCATTAATAATGCACACATTTTTCCTGACACTAGTCATATCACAGCAGTATGGCATCACAGACGTTTTATAGCCTCATTCCAGTAACATCACAGGCATATAACATTCTTATTCTAATCACACCATAGTCATTTCAATGTCACATTGTAGTCACATCACATAGCATGGTAATAATTATTTAACTTTATTGCTAAGCTGAATAGTTTTCTGTTTGCTCAGGGATGACTTAAACTTGTAGTCAGAACCGATTAGCACATGCTCATAAATGAGCTCTTCTCATGTACACAGGGTTAGACTCATGAAAAGTTAGAAAGAGAAAAAAATTTCAGTGAACTAGTGTCTGTTGGACTTAAACCCAATGCAATCACAAGTCACAATAATAGCACGTTTTTGCTGTTTTCTGAAGTAATTTTAGAAAGCCAAAGATGTTTACGTGCAGATCTGTCATGTTAATGTTTATGTGCTTGCTTTAAAACAGTGTAGTTCTTTAACTAATCATACATTATTAACCTCATGGAAGAGGCAGGTCTTCAAACTGTTGTATTTGTACAACAGATTGTAAAATTGAGACCCAGAGTACCAAAGGGGCTAGAACTGTCACAACTGCTTCTAATAATGGTAGAAAAAGAATGGAAAGGGCTGAATTCCTGAGCAGGAGTTGGAATCACCCAGTGCAGCATTAATGCCACCCCTGCAATGTGAGGAACTGCTCTGAGACATGCCCCATGCACAATTGAGTAGCCATGTTTATCCTTTAGTAGATGTTTATTCCATCACTCTTATATTTGAGAAGACTGCAGTATTCGATGTCACATTCCCCTCAAATGCAGCTGTGGTGCCATTATTTGTACTGTTTCTTAATAGTCGCCTTTCTTTACCATTATGGATTAGCCTTTTGTCTACGTATAAGAACACTGGACTCATAATCACATCACAACCTATTGAAATTACTTCTGTATTATAACATACTGACTATTCATCCACATCATTGCTTGTTATCTTCTTCTCCATATTATTATGTATCAAATTCTTTTCCATATCATATTTGACTCAAATTCTAGCATGCTAGAAACTGACTCCAATTATTCTGTACTAGCTATAGTCAAATTGCACTAAATGGAATTGCTTACATTGTATCACAGTGGCTACGGGCTCACACAATGCATTATACATGAAACTGATTCACATTATGCTTAGCTAACTAAAGACTTTAATCTTGAAGTGTTGAGCATAAAATGCTATCATTCTTCACTGAACTGGCTCTGGTCACTTGATCATTTTGTACCTGGGATTGCCTCTTACAGGCTGTTATTATTAAAGCAAAATGGCTTTTCCTCTCCTGCAGTTCTACCACTTTCTGTGGAGAGCTGATTCATATGCTAATGAACGAGCTTTCTTATTTCATGGCAGAGCACTGAAACGCTGGAACCTGACCTATGGTGCACCTATAGGATGTCCCCTTCAGTTCAGCATAGTGAAAAAATACATTATAAAAATCCTCTTGTGTGTTCAGATTGCAGGTTATGTGCTAACTATTGAGCAATCCTTAATATTATCCCCAGAGGTCTTGTTTCTGAATGTTGCTTAAGTCATTAGGAAATACATCCTTGGTCCCATCTGCAGTAGGCAGTGTTCAAGGCCATATTGCCAGTTCTGCTGAGGTCTCTCAGGGTGTTCCTGCTGTGGTTGTCCCAAGAAGGAGAAGAGATTAGGAGTTCAGTGTGGCAGGTAAAGAAGTGAAGACTCTCCCTGTTACAGATAGTTTTTAATCCATGAAGGAGTCCACCTCCACAGGGCAGATGTTCGCTCTGCTCTAACTGGCACTGGCATTGCCGTGTCCTTGATTTCGTCTTCTGCCACAGTTCAGTCCCACAGTAACCTCAGGAAACCCACTTCGTACAAGAAGCACTGGGCCAAAAAGTGATGCTTACAATCTGCTGCACTCCTAACCACCAAAATGTAAGGGCATCTGTGAAGACAAGAGAAGGGAATGCCACAGAGGCAGGAGCAGCATATGGAGAGGGTTGTGGAGCCCGTGTTTCCTTCATATCCTTACAAGCATATTTCTCCTTGCAAGCATAGTGCTTTGGTCCAGACTTTGTACACCTGAGGTTTGTAGTTCAGGAGCTTGCTTCAGAGTTACCTTGTCTTCTTGGGTAGAAGGACTGGACCTGTAGTCTTTATTTACATGAGTAGTTCTAATGAAGTCAATAGAAGTGTTTTGGGTAATGTAAACCATACGTAACTACAGCGTTTGAAAAAGCCAGGTAATTGGATTACAAATTCTATTTATTTAATATACTCATTTTTGCAATTTCAAAATGTATTTAGTTGTTTTTCAGAATGGTTGTGAGAGCTCTAGGAAAGGAAAAACACTTAAGCAAGCAGTTCAGGACTATGTAATAATCTGTACTCTTAAATAAACAGCAATAGCTAAGTCAGTTAATGATTAATAATTTAAGCCAATTGAGCTGCTGAGATGGGGCAAGAGTTGCAGAATTGGGACCCTTTAATGTGTCTTTCTTCAGGAAAATAAACTCAGTCCCTGGATAATCAAATCACAAAAGGTGCAGGTGATGACCTTCATTCCATTTGAATGGCAGAACTAAATTTAAGTGAATTTGCCATTTTTTTTTGACTGACAAAGATTGCAAATGTCAGTTCATGGCTCTGAAGGGTCTACAAGTGCACAAGCTGAAAGCTGGCATTTTGCAGTGCCAGTGTTTAATCCCTGTCACTGTAGAATACAACAAGGTGCCCAACTCCCATTAATTATTGCTGTTTATTTAAAGGTACAGATTAATATGCAGGCATGAATTGTTTGCTTGAAAGTGTGTGGGGCTTTTTCCTTCCTCACAGGGCTTTAGTATCTATTTACTATAATAATAAAAATCCATTTGGATATAACTAAAAGAGAGTAATAAGTGCTGTTTAAAATGCAATTATTGGACTACTTAGATGTAATTTCATGTGGCACAAAAAAAAAAAAAGCTTAATTCTTTGCTACACTCATGTCATTTGTTACGATGGAAGTACCTGATGAATCAGAACACAGAAGCAGATTCCAACCAATGTGCTTTTATGTAAGGCGAAAATATTCCAAAACCTGCAAATAACCTGATGTCTTACTGATGCTTTATTGTTTAAAAAGAGTAGAAGGGAAAAGAAAGGATGTCTAAAGGCTTTCAGACAAAAAATGTCTGAAGAAACCTTTACTGAAGCATTTTCATTTCATCAAAACGTTAATGTAGGTCTGATAGATGGAGTTATGCTGATGCAATGTTGACAGGATCAGAATGAGACCCAAAACATGGTATGAGACCTCCTTCAGGCATTGTCATGGTTTACCAAAACAGGCATTTACTTTGTTTTTCTGCTTTCAACTTATGACCTGCTTCTTGCTTGCACAGAAAATAGAAAATGCACAATTTAAATCAATATATATACACTCACACTAACTTGCATTAGTGAGATTGACATCTTTACATCTGGATTTGAACCTAAATATCTTCTTTTTTTTCAGTCCTACTCTTCTGTCAGTCATGCCTCACCATTTACAAAAGGTTACTAAGGTAGTAAAGCTTGATTAAACCCTTTGTCCTCTGGGAAAAAAAACAAACTTGTTTGACGTAGACATAGCTTTATTCTTTAAATTACAAAGGCAGGCAGACAGATGACTAATTTCTGTTTAAAAGCATCATGCTGTTCTGAT
The DNA here is from genome assembly GCA_013397055.1 of Pachycephala philippinensis. NCBI lineage: Eukaryota > Metazoa > Chordata > Aves > Passeriformes > Pachycephala > Pachycephala philippinensis. The sequence goes on from VWZT01000763.1 coordinate 73,184, forward strand.
CGCTTCTTATTTCTAACACTTCTGCATTTCTTAACATTCCAGTTAAACCAAGGCATCTATGGTTTTGAGGTTTTATCTCTTGGGATTTGTATGTTTAGTGTTCTGGTGGTAGAAATGTTGCAACAGCTACACCCTTTCATTGAGCAGGTGATGCCCGTCTATTTGCTATGCATATGCACTGAAGGGAAGAGCACGGGTTCCTGAACCACATTCCTTTTCTGTGCCCCAGTAGCATGGCTGGGATTTTCAAAGACCCTTTGTTCTTCAGGGCTCAAAAGCTGTAGAAGAGAAGGTGTGTGCCCTCCTCCTATGGGCAGCAGTACCCCGACTCTGTACATGCCACCATGTTCTGGGGAGCTACTTTGATGTAATTTTGGTTTTCTGGAGGCCAGTTCCTCTCTGAGTTCCTCTTTGTATGGAAGCCAGAATTCTGCAGACTGCTCATGCAGGGCTGAGCCTGAAAGAAAGGATTAATCCAAATGAAATTACTCTCACAAAAACAATGGGGGAAAATTACAGGTCTTTGTTTGGTATGTATTCAGAGAATAGGAATGTCACCAAGTATCTTTGTTGTCATTTACATTCTGTTCAATATCCTAAAAATATTTAGATTCTAGGCAAGAGGAGAAAATCTAAATGACCACAATACGACTTCTCAATAGATTTTCACTGTTCCATTTAGTGACTTTATTGTCCAGGTTTCTTAATAGGCAGAAGTTACTCAAAGTCTGAAAGTAAATAATGTGTTATCATGTATGTGCTAAGTCGTAATGTAAGCAAAGTCAAAACATACAGGTAATGGGACAGTATTTTCCTTTTATGGAAACTCACTGGGCGTTCTTAGAAAACAGTTTAGGGGAAGAATAAGTCCGAGTTTCATGGGTTCTCCTTTTTCATTACTAATAAATCACTGCTTCTGCCTCCCATGTTGACAAGCAGCAGATGTTTCAACACAAACTCCATCAAAGTTAGTCATTTTGTCCTCTCTCTTATCAATGTTTCTGTCGCTCTGAGGACGACGTGCATCAGGAAATAAGTAAGCACCTATCTATAGGGGCATCACTCAGTCATGCTTAGACAATTATCACTGCAAAACACACTTCAGACTGATCAATAATTGCTTTCCCTGTCAAATTTCTGGATGTCACAAGCAGCACCAAAGAAAGGGATCAGACCAGTGCAAAGCCTTGTCTAGACAGGTAGATTAGATTGCTTTTAGTCCTAGCAGAGGCAGGAGGGTGCCACAGTGGTCTACAGCAAAGCCAAACAAGGCACCCATCACCCTTCTTCCTGCAATGGACTTGGGCAGACTCAGGTTATGTGAGCAAGGAAAATCCCCCCTCGAAGGGAGGACACCTTATAATCTGAAAAATACAATATTAGGAATAGCTTGGAAGTGCGACAGTTTTTTTTCCTGACAAAGTTTGTTCTGACATAGGCCAGAAAGTTGTTATTTTCAGATGGATTTACAGGGATCAGTTCTTAGATTCCCTTTCATATCTCCGTCTTTCCCCTTTATCTTTTTAAAGCTTGGATAGACTGAAGGCCTTCTGTCTGATTCGCTTATATCTGTGCTTGCAAACCTCAGGCCTGTGATGAGGAGAGGATACTTGTTGCTAAGATAGAATATTTTGGAAAACAGTAACTCGAGTTTATTCACAGTCCTCTTTAGACATTCTTCTTCTCTATAGTATATGTCTGTATAACTGTTTGTCATTGAAGACAGTAAATTTGTGCAATAGAAAAAGAAACCTTCAGATTTTCTTGGACTTAAAGCGCAGCTGAAATGGGAAAAACACATGAAGGAGTAACACAAAAATGATACATTTATCTCATTTCTGTAACTGTGAGGTCTTTTACTTTAAGGCATAACAAACTATGTCAGTCATTGTAAAACCAGATCCACCCTCCATATGCTATTACCATACCAGTGAGGAGTAGTAATTACAAAGCCTTTTTCTCCCCCACTGCTTCAGTGCTGTCAATCCCACAAAACACCTGTGTGATTCAGTAAACTTCATATACTGAACACTAGTCATTTTAAGAAGGTGAGCTTCAGCTACTGCTTGGTTTACATTACTGTTCAGAAGCTGATTCTTGACTGAGAAATGTAGGGAGTCTTACTTACTGAAATATTAGTATTTGTTCTAACAGCACAAGTGCCGGAGGATTTCGGGATACACAGTGAGACAGCCAGTTGTATTCAGCACAGTAATACGCTTTTCATTACTGACAGAAATAATAAAAAGAAAATGCAAATCAAAAAACTATGAAATTCTTATTAACAAGATTAGATTTAAGTGAAGAAAGAGACTGTCTGCTAGCCCTAAAGATGCATGTGTTGAAAAGATGATATAGCAAGAATCTTTCTCTGTACACACACATATGCTACTACAAGAGAACCAGCGGAATTGTGAGCTTTCAATTTTCTTCCCTGTTAAGTGTTTGATCTTGGATCTAAGTCTTTGAACAGGAGTGAAAATCTCCATTCCATTGACAAAAGTGTTTCTGTCACTCTGCTTTGGTCTGTGATAGCTCAATGCCCTACACTTTCTCAATGGAACAACGATGCAAGTATTCCTCAGCCAGGCCATCTGTTGCTTTGAAACATTTAATATAAAATACTGTAAGGTAAAGCCTTTTGCCAAAGCTTGGATTCTTTTCCAGTGACACATCTATGGCCAACGAGTAATCTTTCTGTTTTATTTATTTTTTATTAGTAGATACAAGCTTTCAATCAGCCTGCAGAAGTGGAACCTGAGTCTCTTGCAGAAGTTCATATGTTTCAGTTTTCCCAAAAATGGAAACTAAAAAATTGGTCATGAAGCAGAATTGTGCTGTGCCTGAACATGGGCTTTAAGGCATAAGAAACTCATTTCAAGATCAGGACCTGCATGTTTTAATAGTAGTAAGAGGAGGTAATGTTGGAAACACAGCTCCTCCCCACTAAATACAGACAGGAGGATCATTTTCATAATTCTTTCTTTAATTGCATTATTTAAGATAGCATTACAAATGATTATGTCAGTGTTCCTGCTTAGCTTAAGGGATCTCCGATTTAAAGTATGTGGTCACAAATTCTGTTCTTAACACTGATACTGCTTGTTCTGATGTGCAGTAAAACTTGCATAGTATTGGAAAACCTCTAAGAAACCATGTGGTTAAAAAAATCCTCAAAAAAGTCTTAAAAAACAGGTCTAAAAAGACCTTAGTTGTCTCAAGTAAGTTATGGACAGTACATAGGTATCTACCTCGCGATGTAATCCTAAAAGTCTTGACTTGAATATCATCAAACTGAAGGAAGTTTGTCCGCAGCTTGCTTCAATTTAAGTAGTTCTGAGAAGCTGCATTTGTGCTTGTGTGGCTGTTCAAAAACCTCTTAGTCTTGCCCAGTCTAAGCAATGCACATCTCAAGCCATTTCAGGATCTACAAATAAGATACTTTTCCTCTTCTCACTGGCTAAAACAGTTCATGCTTACAAAATCAAGCTTCATGTAAAACATAGTGCATTTTGTTTTACTCTGTTTTTAAGCACAACCATGAAATTTATGTTTAAATGGTTTTAGTATTCCTTTAGCCCAGAACACGCTTACTTGGTTTTTGTCTTTAAAGATTCAAAATCACAACTCCTGACTTCTGGAAGAACATCTTAGCTGTGTCTCCTGATGATGCTGTTCACTTTGATAACACGATTAAGTCCTCCTGTGGCAGGTTGTATATATGTGTGTGTGTGTGTGTGTGTGTGTGTGTGCGTGTGTGTGTGTGTGCTGATTCCCAGGCATAGTGGACAAGACTGGAGGGTGAGTCTTGGCTTGCACTCTTTACTCCATGAACTGTGTACATCCCTTTCATGAAACTGTTATTCAAGAAAATCCTACATAGTGTCAGTAAGCCTGACCCTCCACAAGTAATCAATGACTTGTATGTGGTGCATGAAAGGGTGCTTGAGTCACACAGGACAAAGGAAAAAAAAAAGCCTCTTGGCTCTCTTGCTTCCTCAGAGAACTGTCATGACTTTCTAGCTTGTTATTCAAGTGCTCCTGGTGGCTCGTTTTCCACTTCTAAGAGGTCTGTAGTAGGTAATTCAAAAGCATTCCTAGTACCAGTTGTTTTCAGTTGTCTAAACAGGACTCTCATTCTTTGAGAGAATCTGTCAGGATGTGCAAATTGAAAAGTTACATGTATGAGTACATGCTCTCCATGTGCTGGTGGATAAATCACCATGCTAGTCTGCGTTTCTTCTTCTCTGACTGTTTTAAAGGAAAGAGTGGTCTCTCATTTCTGAAAGCACTCTGGAATTCTGCACTCTTCCCATGTGTTCTAGTGGCAACCAATGTGCTCCTGTGAGGGATATGCAACTGTAACATGAACATTTCAACTACTAAATGGCTTCCTGGAGCTTTACCTAACCTTATTTACTAGCTCAAATGCCATAAAAATTACCTATATACACTTTCCAAAATTTTATCTACTGTGAACTGTGTTATATGGAGACAGAAGGGGAGTTTCTGTGGTGGGTTTTTTTTTGTGTTTGTGGGGTTTTTGTTGGCTTGTGGGTTTTTTTTTAATTATCATAGAAGTGTCAGAGAATGTCTTCATTATCCTGATTAAAAAAAAAATCAGAATTAAAAAGTAATTAATCTTCCTTGAAGACATTTACATCTAAATAGCGGTAACTGATCTAATGATCTCAAATTTACTGTGCTACAATGAATGTAGATCATGGAACAAAGAATAGTTGGGGGAAAAAAGGATTAATATTTATACAGTGTCATTTTTAAACAAAGACATCCAGAATAATTAAGTCTGTGTGTATGTAAGAAGGAATTTCTGTAACTAGGAAGCATTTTTTTTTTTTTTTTTATGGCTTAGGATGCAACGAAAACTATTTTAATTGTGTTTCAGAGAGCAGTCCTATTTGGTGAAGGAAAAATACAAGTTTTTGGGGTTTTTTTTTTTTTTTTTTTTTTTTTTTTTTTTTTTTTTTTTTTTTTTTTTTTGGGGTTTTTTTTTTTTTTTTTTTTGGGTTTTTTTTTTTTTTTTTTTTTTAAGGTGCGGTTAGTTTTACAGATAAATATAGAAGCTCGGCTTTTTTTCTGAAACTCTGAAACTGCTGAAGCTTTGGCCGCTGACGTCAGGAGCGCGGGTTTAGGCTCGAACAACTCCTGTCAGAATTATTTCCTTCAAGCGGCGGCGCGGCTCCGAAGCGCAGTAAACAGCGGCATCTGGAGGCTGTTCGCGGGCACTGCACGGCAGCCCCAGCCCGGCCTCTCCTCCGCTCAGACTCCGGCAAACCGAGTGACACAGAGCGTCAGGCTGGACAGTTGCCATAGTAATCTTCTGTTTTATTTATTTTTTAAGTGTTGCTGAATGCATTCTGCCTGTGGGACACCAGGAATCCTAGCACGCTGTCATAACAGAGTACTCGGATGCCTTAAGGCTGTTCATTGAATCGCAGGAATTTAAAGAAATTAGGCTAGCATCCACTGTTAGTGTGAAACCCTGGTTTTGGTTCTGTTAGGGTGACAAAATATTACATAGAATTGCCATAATAGAAAATCAGGAAATAGCTTGTATATCATGTAATTTTGACCAGTGCACGTTTAAATAGTTACTTTTAGTTATTTGTGCTTATTATAATGTAATTCAAATTGCACTAAGAAATTTATTGAAAGTATTTTTAAAACCTAACTAAACCCAGCAAATAATAACTCTTAATCCGTCAAACAATTGTTTGGAATCTATGGTAGGAAATAATATCTGTGAAAGGATGTAAAGGAGAGGCATCTTGTGAATGTCATCTTACATTCACAACTTGACATTACTAGATTTCCATCTTCCACCTTAGATGCAGTGAGAGGCAACAATTAACAAAAACCCGTTTCACCAAAAGGTGGTGAGTTATACAGGTCTCTCTCCCTTTTTTTTTTTTCTTTTTATAATTCAGTTCTGCCATTTTATAGGCTAAAATATTTAACAGATCTTTTTTATTGAAAACAAGCAAACAAATAACCAAGATTAACTAAACAACCAAATAAAATATCTATCTATAAGTAACAAATTGCTTGTAAAGTTGTTATTGTTTGTCTTAACTGAAGTTGTAGACTTTTTTCCTGTCTAGACCCTAAACATCTTCACATCCTGCAGGTCTCTGCTACCCCTGCTTTGCCAAAGAAGGACTTATCCCACTTCAGTTTTTCAAAGTTTCGTATTATTTTGCAAGAATTTAAATATCTAAGACTGTGTCTAATTTCAGTCATGGGTCAGTCAAAAGTGTAATCTGTATAAAACTTGAATGCAAGAGGTGCATTAGGATATGACTCAGTATCTGTTTTACAAATGAGCTGCATTTAAAAACATATTGCTTAATGAGGCTATACTGTTATTTAAATGAATTAAAAGTGGTGGTATGAAATACAATCAAACAAGACATGATACAGGAATTAATTACAGCAAAGTTTTGGTAAAGCTGTCAAGTTAACTGCTTAAAAAAGAGAAAATCTTTGAGAGGACAATACTGGCTAAAAAGACAATTTTCCTTTTATAATGTTGTTATTTTTGGAATAAGCATCCATTTTGAAGGTCGACATCACTTACATCTAACAATAAGCTTATATTCATTTGGGTACATATTATAGGAGTACTGTTAGTATTACAATGGTGACTGAGTTAATGAAAAATGCTACTGCATCCAGTGCATTATTGTCTGACAAGGAAAGTTGCAAACATATTCAAGAATGAAGTGAAAGGAGTAAAGATACCTGTCAGATGATGCTTTTCTTATTCTAGTGACTCTCTCAAGAAGTTTTGTGACAAGGACAATAGGACCATAGTTTCATTGTGATCAAGTAACAGTAGTATTGTTAAAATAATTAAAAATACTGTTTCAAACCCATTCAAATAATAAAAAGACCTTGCTTTCTCAGGTAAGGAAAAGGCCACTGAGCTGATAGCAGACAAAAGTAGAAAGGATGGGGGAAGTGCGCACCATCTTCTTCCTGAAGAGGCAGAGACCATGACCTTGCAGGAATAGGTGCCTCATCAGGCTCAACTCCAGTGGGTTTGGGTGTTTGCCTGGTAAATGCATTTATAAGGAGGAAAAAAATGTGTTGCTTCAGCTGCACAGAACCATTCTTATTTCACCCACTCTCTTTTATTTTCAGACAGAAGAACACTCCTGCACAGAGCTCGAGAGGCCACATATGCAGCAGAGGGTAGGTTTCTGCACATTAGTGCTTCTAACATGCTCACTAATGTTTATACATCTCCAGAGGGCTTTGGTGTAGGAAGACAGTTGCTCTAGCAGGGTATCTGGAGGTAAAGTGTGAACTCTAATGAAAGAAGTGAAAAAAGCAAACAGCTGGGCTTCCTATCTCAAGATAGCTGGGGAAATGGAAGCAGTCCATAGGAACATCAAATAGAAAAATGTGATCTCTTGCAGGAGATACTATTTTTTTTTTTTTGGTAGCAAAGTAATTCTTTCTGCAATTTAGCTGTAGAAATTACACACATTTAGGAAGTACTAGGTAGCAAAAGATATGGGAGTATTCTGACAAGAAAGGGCTGTAGTCACAAAGGCCAAGATCAAAGCAAGAAACAAAGGTAATACCGAGAAAAAGGATATATAAATTAGGAAACAAAAGGAGAAGGAAAGCAGCATCTGTGTAAGTGTGTTAAAATTAAACTAGGATTTTTGATTGGTGGTTGTACAACGATACTTTTAAGCTGAATTGCTGGGTTGATGAGAATATTTACATTTTATACTTGCTGTCATTTGATAGTATCACAGTGAAGTTGCACAGTTGTGAAGTTGTCAGTGGCCTAATGCCTTGACCTCTATTGCCCTTAGAGGGGGATATAGTTCAAGGTTAAAGGTACTGCCAGGTTGTCTCAAGCTGTCCCCACCAAATAGTTTCAGTGCTTGAAAAAATGGGTTCTGTGCTCAGTGGAAAAGATTACACAAATACAATTGCTCCAAGTTTGAAATCTCAAAGTAAAATTCTTGCTGTTACTGCTTTCCAAAATGCAACTTTTGCACAGAATTGGTTTTGTCCGCTCATTAAAAATGAGTATTTGTGTTAAAGTGGGTAGGGATGTTCGTGAACTATCAGCATGCTAAGTGTCCTCTCATCATCTGCACTACTGCCCTGTTATATGAAATGTAGAGGTGTTGTTTCTGTTCATAGAGTGTTTATTTTTCTGGAGGGAAGCCAGGAATTTCCATTTCCACAAGTATAGTTCACTGGTAAAAATACTGTAGTCATTCATGTATTCATTTTTGGGAGAGACATGGTGCAATTTAAAAACTGTAGGAAGGAACAACCCTGACAAATCACATTTTTCTCTGCTACACTTAGTTTTTACTTTCTCAGTAATAGTTAATTACATGCCGTATTGAAAAACCTCCACTGCACTGACAAGCAGTTGAGAAACAGCAGGAGTTTATGAAGCAAATATCTCTCCTTACATTCCAATCCATGGAACTGGGAAGCTCTCTTATAGACAGCAATATAGATGAGGGTAAAGAAGATAGTGAGAACAAGCTTTAGCTGATGGTGTCAGAGGATTGCTGCTGGAACCATCTATTAAATGTGGATTCCCAGTACTGGACTAGATAATCACACTGAATTGATAGGATAGCACAGCTTGCAATGGCAGGAATATGTTTGCTGAAAATTTATGTCAAGGTTGCCTTGGAGCTGCCAGCCTCATACCAATATAAGATTTCCTTGTCTGTAGAGATGAATTTTGTCATAAACATCTGGAAACTTACCATTTCTGATTGCTGCTGGTCAGCTGCAAACCCATTTGAAACCACTGCCATGTCACATCTAACACCAGCATCAACAGAAATGCAGGTCTCAATAAAAGTGAGTCAGGAAGACACCTTTTGGTTTGAGGGCATGAAGAGCTTCATATTCTCAAACGACAGTTTTAGAAGCATCTTGTACCTGTTTAAAAAAGAAAAAACAATCTAAACTTTAATCTTTTCTTTTTTTCTCTAAGGAGAACGATCAAGTTTGATATTGTGTTTTTAGCTTTTGGCAAAGTATGCTGTATTGGGAAGGCTTTGCACAACCACAGATCTGTGAACGTGAGAGCGCTTGCATTCCTGCTCTTCACATTGTCAATTTTAGTGCATATATGCCCATTAATAATTTTAAAAACATTTTAAGTATGGAGATTGACATTTAGACTTTCAGGCTTATGCTTGATTTCAATCAATACAAGGAGCTCTGTTTTATGTATGTTCTATCATTAATTATGTGAGGCTCAGGCAAGCTGAGCCTATCTCAACAGTAGGTCAAAGGCAGCAGCACACTCTAGCATGTCTTCAAGTCCTCACTGTTGATCTCCTAGTTAAGGACTTTGCTGGAGTTCTCTGTGATTCCCACCTAGTCTGTATATTCAGATTTCTTTTACAAATTAAAACACAAAGTGAAGAAGAAGGGAAAAAAAAGTGGAAAAGTTAATTTTCTGCTCTGAAGTTGAGCCTTCAGCAGACCCATCCAGGGAGTAATGGAAATCTAAAGTGGAAATATCCCAGATTTATATTCCCATATGCCAGTGGGATTCTGTTTCTGAACATCGGATTCAAAGTCAGTTGAGAAATGTCATGATCTTCTGCATGGGCTCTCTGAAATCTTAATTCTTTACATAGAATATTATTTGCAGAGAGAGGCCCTGGTGGAACTTCCCTCTGCATTCACACAGGAAGAAAGCAAGCAACTAAAAGAACTCCAAGAGAGAACAAAAGGACAAAACCAAAGCAAACTAAAAAAAATGTTGCTTAGCAATGCATCCTGTACCACTCCAGGGGGATGGTCTTTGTCACAGATATTTACATGTTGTGAGTAGAATTTATTAAAAAGCAGAGAAACGTTTGTGCAAAGCCAAAAACATAAATAAATGGTGTATTGCATTTTTTTCAGCCCTGAAAAGATCAAACTAGAAGAAAAGACACAAGCAAAAAAATGCATGTATACATGCATTTTTAAAAGTTACTAATTTGGAAAAAGGTGGGTTTTGTTTGGGTTTTTTTTAGATTTTCCTTACTTGTCCTTTCTACTCCTACCCTATTTGTGCCATTTGGTTCAATGCACTGAGTGATAGTTCTGTTGGGGTTTATTTTTATATTTGCAACTTTGGGCCTGTGAAAGCTTCAGAATGGTGAAAGAAGAAATATTTAACTTTAAAAAATGAGTGTTGGAAGCATGGCACACTAGAAAAAATCCAGAGTTTAATATTTCTTTTAGTGCTTTCATGACTTAAGAATTTAAAGAATCTGAGGAACTGGAAGAATGGAAAAGGTGGAAAAAATCCAGAAACATTGCTCATATTATTGAATTTAATTGCAAGGAGCAGGAAAATAAAAACACATAAACTGAGGACCTTTCAACATTTACATTAGTTACTGTCTGCAAATCTTTTGAGGATTATAATTGAAAAAATATGTAGGGGAAAAAAAAATTAAATCTGTATCAATTGTCTGTATTCTTCCCAGTGTTTTGTTTTTGGTTTTTTTCTAGAAAGGCTTGCCTATTTAGACATCTCCTTTTCCCTCATTTATGGTTGGCTTCCTTTCCAGCAGACTGCTACAGACCTCATTCCAAATTGGTGGCAGTGTACTTTTTATACTTTTCCTTCTGGTACAGCATATTCGAATGATAAAAAGCCTTATCATGTGAATGTGCTCACTGAGTACACGAAACCCAGGCATCATGCATATTAGTTTTTCTCATGGATTGATTGGTGCCATGCTTTAGGTTACAGGTTTCATAGTTTCCTGTGAGGTACATTTCCTAGTACAGCATCACATGCTGTCCAAGGTATATTTCACAGCTTTTTTTAATTCCATTTTATTTTAGCATTTTATCAGGTATAATGCATAGCATTTTTTTACAGCAAACTCTTGCTATGAACATTTTACAGAATAAAGTTGCATATGTATGAAAATATATAGAGATGGCAGGGCATGGATGAGGCAGGAGGTAGAGAATATTTTTAACCTCTAACATTCTCAACACTCAGTGCAAAACTCCATTTATTTTATAGTGGAATTTGTACGTGTCTGCCAAGGATAAAAAAAAAAAAAATTGAATTTAAGGCACAGAAAGTGTCATATTTTGGCTCTAATATTACAAGGCAGAGACACCTTGCTGTTTGTGCCAGTATAGATAACTATGTTCTTTTATCACCTTAGAAGGAATCCTTCTGAGGAATAGAAATCCTCAGTACCTTACTGATCTGTTCTTAAACAAGCAAGTCCTCTGCTTCATGGCTGCACAAGTGAATGACATTTTATGATGTAAGGAATGGGAGAGAAATACACATAGGATTAGTTGCTTGTCCCCCAATAATCCCTTAAATTCTTTTAGCCTTTCCTACCTCTCACCACTGTGTCAGGGTGACATGTTAAACAGCCTGAGTTATTTGTTTGTTCACAGTTTCCATGAGCAGTGTGTTTTTCTGAAAGGCTGTGCGGGACAGCAAGGTCAAAAGCTGCTGCTTTGTTTTGTCCTGGATTTTGCACCCTCTGAAGGGAGAGAGAGATGGTGTTATTTCTGAGAGTGAGTTTAGAGGCTTTGCTGGACAACCTTTGGCAAGTGCAGGGTGGAGCAGGCAGGGAGCCTGCAGCTGGCGTGCGAATCAGCGAGAAAGCAGAGAGCACAGACACAGAGGTGACAGAAAGGAAACTTTCAGAGACAGTCAGAGGGAGTCTGCTGCAATCCACTGTGAAAACTGCAGGATGGAGAACAAGGTCAGAAGGAAGGACGGGCACAGTGGAGAGGGGAGAGATTTGTTTTCAAACGGTTTAAGCTGTTTTCCCCAGAAAATCTTCCTTTTCTCTGTTGTAATGGTTACCTTGTCCTCCCCTGTGACCTAGTGAATGATGATTTTTAACGCTAAAAGCCCTGTTTTGTGGTTTGACGTAAGGAACAACGTTGGCACACCTACCTCATGTCTCTGGCTGACTCAGTGTCACATCACATTGACTTGCAATTTGCACAATGAACAGCCTCTCGGACACAGGACAAGAGGAAAGACTTACCACGCTGCCAGTCTATATCCAGAAGAACTGAAGTGGAAAAAGACTTACAGTTTCCCAAAACGGGAAGGGGATATGAAGGTAACATTTCTGAACTGGATGTTGCATAGAGTATTTCTTCTCTAGTGCCAAGTCAGCTGCTGCTGGGAGCTTATTAACCTCTGTGTATGGCCATTGAGGAATGAATTCCTATCAGTTTACAAGGCATAGAAAATGTTATAAGGCAGAAGATGGAAAAAGACATGATAGGACAAACTGAGAGCAGTCTGAAGGGCACATCTTTTTATTAAGCCTGCTGAACATTGCCTCCTGTAATAGCAGACTGCAGATCTTTCTAGGTTTTGTAAATAACTTGGTGTTTCTTTCCTCCATTACAGTAAATATACAGCATGTGTTTAACACTGGGCCTTAGACTTTCTTTACCCCCCATCCCCTGTTTTCCCATAGCTGCAGGTTCTCTGGCACAAACACCTTTACTAATTATATACTAATAGCCTGACATTGATTTTATTTTATCCAACCATTCCTAATTGCCTTTGGAAAGTTAGGAATGTGAATAAAAGTGCAAATATCCTCGTAAAAGTGAAAGGGAGTCAGTCAGTCAGTCAGTTGCCAGTCACAAAAATGAGGCTGATACAGGAAAGAAAAATCCTGCCTTTCAGTAACTTTGCCCCTCCCAAAGTTAAGTATAACCAGTTAGATAATGACTGTGCTATTATTCTAAATTGAATGGGATTTTTTTTTGTAAATGTTGGAGGAAACCACTTGGGAAATAACCGCAGAAACTTAGACAAAAGAGAATCAGGTCCTTGGTGATGAATCCTTCTGAAATGTCCACAAATGGCTTGTGACAAAATATCTATACATCATCTTATTGTGTTTTTACCTAGTAATGCTGTCTTCTCTCTTTATTTTTTTTTCTTTTCCACGTCCCCCTCTTTACTACTGTTTGTGTGGAGATGTGTAGGTTTGTAAAGGATTTTTCAATGAAACAAGTAAGATGATTACTCAAAGCACAAAGCATTTCTTCCACTTCAGCACAATAAGCTGAGAAGGACTTTTCTACTGCCTTCCAGGGGGCTCAACAGACCTGGGCCATGATTTTAGGGGCTGCAGAGAATAGGTAGGTGCAACCAGCAGAGTTTTTTTCTCTCCAATGAGTGCAACAAAAAATAATAGTTTCATGTAGCAAAGTTTTGGACCTTGATTTCAAGGGGGAACATAATGCAAAGTCCTAATGGCCCACGGGTTTCCAGGAAGGGAGTTAGGCAGAAAATCTGTAGGTTGACTGGATTGTAAACTGAATTGATGTGTGTGTGTACTTTGTTGACTGTGTGCATCCCCTTTATCATAACTTTACTTCTTTTTTGCATGTGTATTTATCTCAGACAACTTTTATTTTTTAATTGAAATTAATATAAACTTCCAGGCTTTTGTAGTTTAGAAGAACCATCTTTAGGAACTATTTTGCTGCCACATTAAAAATAAATCACTTTTCACAAAGTGTTGTTATGTAAAACTGAAGTAAAGTAGTGCAAGTTTAATTGTATAAAAATGAAGATAAAAACCCAAGAGAATGAAGCTCTTTTCTTCAGTATTAAAAAAACAAGATAGCCTGTGTGATTGTTTCTCAGTGTTTTGGAGTAGTCTCTCACCTCTGTCAACTGAGCTGTGGCGATGCTTTCACAGATAACATGAAAACATGTTATCACTGAGTAATTTCTGACCTTATTCAAAGATATCTCTTTCTTTACTTTATTCATCAAAAAGCTCTGCGCACTGTTGTGCAGCACCCTTGGTGCTTGCAGTACTTTGTTGCTGGTAAGCTGAATCTCCAGCACAACAGTAGGTAGCTACTGATCAATAGCGACCGAAGGTGACACATTTCCAGAAGATGCTGGCTGTGAGCTTCTGAGCCCTCTGGAGAACGAAGTTTGGCATGACACACACCCAGAATCTTAAACAGCCTGTTTTATCCCGATTCTGTAGTCATTACTGATCCATGCATCTCTGAAAGCACTCTTTTTCCACAAAGCAGTGCTTACTTTATGAACGTCAAAATGGCAGTTTTAAAGGTGAATAGGATCCAAGCAGCAATCACATTCTTCTTCACAGAACTCGGTGCTTGTTGCCAAAACTATTGTTTCTATCATTAGCTTTATTACCAGTCTAACTTAATTAGCTAAATGACGTTATTTAGTGGCAAGTTCTCCAGTACATCTCCACTAACCATTGAATATTTAATGTAAATTTTATTCCTGTAAATACGCTGGCAAGTGGGCAAAAATGACATGGACAGAGGACAGAAAAGGAGGCCGAACAGAGGGGCCCTTCCTACACAGTGTTTGACTGATGAGGATGCAAAGTGAAAGGAGAAGGACTGTTTCTTGTGGTGGATTTTGTTAAAGTCTTCATTCTTGAGGCACAAAAGCTAATTGCTGTCAAGAAAAATTTGCTAAGGCAGCTGCTAGAAAATAGGTGACATATTGAGTGAAAACTTGTTTCCAGGTGCACTTGGCCGGGCACAGAGGGAACATCTGCCAGTTACCTATTTCCTTTCACTTACGTACTGGGTAGAACAACTCTCAGGTGTTTTGAGACAGTTTTAGGAAGGACTTCAAACACATTCTCCCCTGGAAATCTTTTTCATAGAGGAAATTAGAAGACTCCAGAGGGGTAACTACATTCTCCTTAGGGCAGCACAGCATGCACTGTACCACTTACCATGAGACTGCCCAACATATGATGGTAGATGACCACTACAGGATTTTATTGTGTTTACTGCCAGTGCCGTTCAGTGACATCCAATGCTTGATAGCTATCAAAGGGCTGTTTATGTACTTTGCTACAGTACTATGATGGATATCATGCCTTGGCTTTCATTTCCTTGTAATCCTGTGACATCAGCTCAGATCAGCTTTATGTAAAAGTGTCTTCTAGTTTCTTCACTGTGTATTTAACTGTTGCTTCCTTATGCAGCGCGTAACCTTCCTAGGTATTTCTATCTGGACGTGCCTCAAAAACCGGAGTAATGACTCTGTTATATTTAACTCAGAAAGAAATCTAACTCTCTTGCTGCCATAAAATCTGAGTAATTTTTCAAAGTTGTGTTAAACATAAACTGTGTGCAGATCATCCCTGGTGTATTTGTAGGGGATGATGTATATATTGACCAGATGTATATATTCCACCACTGGGTCGTCTGTTTATCTACTTGTATATACTATGTATAATAAGTTCTGATTGAAAACAGTTTCACATCTGTAGAGAAATGGAAGAGTAACAGTGAATTTCAGAAAATAGAATTAAAATTCCGAATTGTAGAAAAAAACAGGTCTGGGTGTGGACCACCAGGGAGTGTCACACAGATCACAGCCCACTTTCTCGTAGTTGTGTTGTGCAGAAAAGAGGGGTGTGGAACCCACAACTCAGGTGAATTATTTGAGACATCTGTGGTTTATGAGCTGGTCATCCTGTGAAAGGACTTGCTATTTCATTGAATCAACTTTCCCTGGACAATATCCAGTCCAGGCCTCTCACACACCAAACACCCATCCACGGTGCTAAAACAATCAACTGAAGGACCAGCAGCATCTGAAACTGTAATGCAAGACAGGGACTGAACAGGAATCAGGGTGCTTTTAAAGTCTTTTCAGTGGGACTCTGATGGACTCAGATGAGACTATTTTAGTAGAAAATCCTTAACGGACAGATTTTAAATGTTCTAGTGTTTTGTCTCCACACTTTGTACCTCATAAATTGTACCAGAATTCTTCAGTTTTGCAGCTGTTATTGTAATTAGCAAACTAAATGACTTCTGCTTTTAAACCCATGATTCACAGCTAACTGCTTAATGCCACTGCCATAAACATGTGCTTTATTGACTTCTTAAGCCCTTTCATTGTGAGAACACTTTATTTTCTCGAATATTCCTCCGCTAGTAACAGTCACCTATCCCTACCCAAACAAGTTGTTCATCAAGCAGCTCTCAACCTAGCTGAGACAGCTAGTGATCAGTGGGTTAGTAATTTTTCTCAAACCTTTGTTTATGCGTTAAGGGCCTAATTTAGCCTTCCTCTTTTCTACAACTGTGGCTGTAGTTGACCCTGAAACTTCACAACATGTTTTGCTGTGTTCAGGGGAATTAAAAAAAAAAAAAAATCAATGCAGACAATTTATCTCGTCTCAAAGATTCTTTTCCACTACCAGTGCTGAACAGTTATGTAAATTTAAAACTGAAAAAAAAAGCAGAAGAGGAAATCTGCCGCATGTCACCTATGGTGATTGCATTTCATTGGTATCTGAACTCATTCCTTTGCATTTCATTGGTATCTGAACTCATTCCTTTGCTTACAAAGGAGATTGGATCCTTTGATATGAATGAAACACAGATAAAAGTTGTCATTGCTACCAAATCACATACATATCTCGTGACACTCCACTGTTTTGTCACCTTTCAAGAGGGTGAATTTAATCTAATACTTTTTAAACCATTATTAACTTGAAATAAAATGCTTTAGTATTTACAAATACTGTGCATTGGTCACTGACAAAGAGGAAATGTTCTGCACAGCTATGAGATTTCACCTACCCCTCTGTGTGGATGTGAGGCCATCAGAAATGGATACCTTGAACCTGCCTCTCTATGTGCCTAACTATAATTACAGTATAGTAATGTGTTGAAATTCAGACGCTGTGCTGGATATAAATGCAGTACAATTTTGTTCTTTTCCAGGTCATCAGGGAGATTGATAAGGATCCAGAGAAGAATTTATATACTGCAATACCTAATTTCTGAGAGTTCTGCAGACAAACTGTATTTTCTCCTTTCTTCAATGCATTGGTAAAGGGAGGTGTCCCAGAAACTTGCAAGCCAGTCAGAGATTCACATGAAATAGTAAAGCTCTTTGAAAATACTCAGGGTAGAGAAAGATATTAAACTCTTACTCAAGAAGACATACTTATTTCTCTGACACAAGAATTCTTTTATGTAAGAACCTGAGACACCACTTTTACACACTGCTACGCAAAACCTGACAAATAAAAACTGAACAATAAGAAAGTCTACAGAAAAGTCCCAGACACTCTCAATATAGTAATAGAGTATTCATCTCAAAGGACGCCAAGGTTAGAGGTGAGGATTCAGTTCTCAGAGTCTCTGTCCTAGGAAACTATAAGATACTGGATAAAAGTGGTTTGTGTGATGCTGTTCAAACACGTAGGAGAGTTGGCCATACTGGAAGTCCCTGATGAGACCGGACATTTAATGGCCTTACCAGGGTATAAGCACAAAGCAGCACAGTAGGATCAGAACCTCTCTTATGGAGATCATTGGACAGGGAATAAAGGTGGCCTATAGATGTAGGTGGCAGTCTGGCAAAAGGTTTCTGAGTAACATAGTAAAGCCACAGTGTCAGTGCTTGGTTTGCAAGTCCTTTTGCAGATGTATCCTTGTATGACAATAACACAGTCACAGCACTTCCCACACCAAAATATGTTTAGAGCAGATCACTAGCACAGAGTCTAAATTTGTTGTGAATTCTTCAGCACTGCAGGCTACATTTTTTCTTAGTTTCCAGATTCCACAAACCTCCAGTGTAAGCTGTTGTCCTGTTAATGTTATATATCAGAGTATGGACAAACCTTGTTTTCTAAAAAGATGAAAAGGTGCTTGTCACAACTGTAAGTAGCTCTCTGTGATCCACACAGTACTGAAAATAATATTTTCTTTTTCTCCCTGTTTTATCTGTGTTAAAGCAGACTAAAGAAGAAATATAAAGAATGTAAGAGACTCTCAGAAGTCCATATAGCTTGTTAAAAGATCATGAGGAAATATGTAACAATATTTAGGAAATGACTAATACCTTCTGGAAAAAAGCTTTCCCTTTTACTAAAAGGCATTTCTGTTTTCCTATTACATTCCACAAGATGCCAGAAACATGAATTAAAAATATGGAAATATTCCAGAATAAAAGTAAGGCTTATCTAAGGCTTCTTAGATCCATCTGTCTTCTCAAAGAGATTTATTTTCTTTCTTCACCTGAGAAATACCAGGATGAAAAACAACAAAAAATGATAACAAGAAAGAAACAAATACCTAGCAACATATGAGAAAGAAAGGATTGCAATGCTTCTGCAGAGCCAAGTATTTCGATTAATTTTTGAAATTCTGGAATTTTTGAAATAAAGAATTATTGCTGCTGTAAGTCTCAAAATAATTCATAAATGCCTAAAAAGAAATAAAAAATGGGAATTTCATTAAAGTGTAAAACTGTTTAGATGTTCAACCTGGACAAGTTGTCCCAGCTCATTCACCGATTTCTTTTACTGATTGCTCTATATATAGAGGAAATGTCAGAGCTGAAGGTGTCACAGAATCTATATTTATGCAGATATTCTATTTACTGCTACTCAGCTATTCAGACATTTAAATGAAAAAGAGCTATAGGAAACAATGTACCAGATATGTACATCATAAAATGGTTCTGTTGAGCTCAGTGCAATTTCCAGGTGTAAAAAGTGTCAGAATTTAATTCCGTACTTATGTCTTCAGATATCACCAGCAGGGAAATGGATTTCTTTTTTAATTCTTGGAGGACCCTTCTAGCCCATTAGACAGAACTACTAAATGGATCAACAAGAAGCTGCAAATGGGATTTTTCTGTAGCTTTGGTGTTACTGAAAATGGGATATAACTGCCAAAACTATTGCTTGTGTTGTAGAACAAATTCTCTCCTGATGTAAAATGGTACAATTCCATTGACTGCAATGACGTTACACCCAATTTATGCCAGAAAAATATGTAGCTCTTTATCCATTTATCTATAAGCTGGTTGCTGTGACTTAATTCCAAATGAATTATGTTACTGTTCTTGGTGTATGCCCTTGCAGCACTTTATTACATAGAAGGCTAGTTCAGCAGAAATAAATAAATATGTGATTTGCAGTCTCAGCAAATGTCCTAGCCAGGAACAATGGCCTCTCTGCAGTGTTCCAGACTAATTGCCCCCAATTTTCTGCTCTAACCTTCATACGCAATTCCTTCCTTTCTTGCACTATTCTCCTTACTCTTTTTCCACCCTATCCTCATGTTCAGATTTTCTCCAGTGTCAGCAAGACTTTAACCATCAGCTCTTACATATTCAAATTCCTTTAGAGAATAACTTCCTCTACAGTGATCATAAGAAACATGTATTACATTTAAGAAAGTGCATTACTTAAGAAAAGGATATGCTCTAAATCTTTCCTTCTTAAGCTCTTGCCCTGAATTTTTGTGTTTGATAGTATACCCTAACATTTATGGTAACAAATGCTGTCATTATAATTGTGTCTTATGCTTACTAGTATATCATCATCCAATGTTTTTCTAATTTCACAGTCAAAACCTGCCATCAAATATCATAAGCAGTTTAACTGATATTAATACAAGTAGGAAGATTTTTGAGCTTATTTTAAGGCTGATTGGCAGCGACTTTCTGTCCAAAAACTGAATGCAGTAGCAGTAAGTTAATGATAAGCATTAATAAATCATGCTTGAGGTCATTTCTTAGGTACTAAGGACCTTTTGATGATTAGTGAACATGTCTGAAAATTGTTCTGGTCACCTACTTAACAGCCTGTGACTTTGGAAGGCATTAATCCAGAACATTGACTTCATTTTATCATTAAGCCTTCTACATTAGAGGAAGTTGTTTGTGAGGCCTATTGGATTCAGTGGTGTACAGGAAGGATGAAATTAAAGAAACTGTTCTGAAATAAGTAGTTCCCAGCTACTTACTTTGGGAGACACCTGCTGAATTTAACAGAATTGGTTTCCACAGTCCAGCTGCATTTCTGCTGAACAGTTCAGCCAGGTGTGGAGCCAGAATCTATGACTTTTGTGTGCTTATCCACTATGAAAGATCATGGACCATTCTTTTGAATACAATATGTAGGTAAAGAAAGCCATGATATCTGTGAAATGGAAATGCATTGTTGCTGAAATCTTGTGTTAAGTCTCGTGTAAGAAAAAAAGCACATTTTATATACAGATGCATGTTTTAGGTAAATATTCCTGATGGGACTTGCCTCTATCTGCTCTATGTTGAAAGTTAAATTCTAAGCTATCTACTGTTGATATGTTTTTCACATATGCCCTTTATAATTCCTTCCATTTATGTTTCCCCATCTTGCTCTCTTCAGCTTCTACACCAGTCTGGACTGGGGGAATTCTATTCTCTGTTCCTACCTTTTGGATCATAACTCTGTCTTCTTTACTGCACCATTAAAATGACTATAATGTATCCGCCTTGTGGCTTATCTGACCTGATGTTCTCCTTCTAGTGTCCCCTGTGGACACTTAAAAAAGAACCATTATGAAATAAGATTATCACTATGGAAAATTTTGCTCCTAGTCTCATTTAGTTAGCATTGATATAACTTTTGATAAACTCAAGAGGAACAAAATAGAGTCTTGCATCATCTTTTTCATATTGTATGGAGTTCCTGTGTCTCTGGGGTGCTCCCAAACACGGAAGCATAGTATAATGTTGTATCTCCTTTAGTCTTTGTGTTCAAGGTCTTGATAAAGTCTTTTCCTTCTGTCCTTTGTCAGTGCATCAGGCCATATACTATGGGTAACCTTTTGTAGACATAGCTGAGTTCACCAGAGTTGAAAAAAAAATTCTTAGATTTCTTTTCTGGGGGGGATATTTTGTAGATTTTTTTTCTCTCTAATACAGTTTAAAAGAAGATAATTCTATGATGTTTCAGATAAATTCTTAGAGTATTGAGTTTCCTTCAGAGTAATGTGTTTATAAAATCAAAAAAAACCAAAAAACAACTTTTTTTTCAGTGTAGGTTGTTGATATTGCATTTATATCATTGTTCTAAATGTAGTCAAATGTGTTTTAAAATGAAATTGTTTTAAAGTTTTAGGCATGTCAAGGTATTCATGATACTACTGTTGTACTTCAATTGATGTGATTTCACACACCAAACATCTGTCTTTGGCTTTACCCTAATGCTCTGCCACTCCCCAGTGCTCACTTCTTTCCTGCCCATGCCCACACCTGACCACAGCAAATCCTGTCTCTTTTCAGTAAAATACCAGATACGTTATTTGCTTTGTACAAATAAGTCTGTGTAATTATCAGAATGAGTGAGGGACAAGAGTCCCTGTAGTGCAATATCCTGTGTGAAAAACAGAGTCCCAGTACACCGAGAACCATTTGAAAGCCTGACATTAAACAATTTTTGTAATGTTGCTACTGACTTCAGGACAGCTATTCTATATGTTTGCTCTACAGGAAATCATGCACATGAAAATGTTAACTTATAGAATCATAGAATCACAGAACAGTTTGGGCTGGAAGGGACCTTTAAAGGTCATCTAGTCCAACCCCCCCTGCAATGAGCAGGGACATCTTCAAATAGATCAGGTTGATCAGAGCCCCATCCAACCTGACCTTATGCAGTATTTATCTGAAGAATGTGAAGAATCTTCCTTTTTTTTCTCTGTACATTTTATTTTATTATAGATTTAAATATCACTATATGAGAAGTTTATTGTTTGCTATTAGGTAAAAAAAGTTTTAGAATGCTTTTATTTCATTGCACTTTTTATGAAGGTGTGATATTTATATTTTAAGCTAGTATTGCCAAAATAGCATAACCACTTCATGCCAAATTTATCAAGTTAGAACTATGGAAATTCAGAATAAAACAAAATAATTTCCCTACTTTAAATGCAATTTTCCTGTTTTAGAACAATTTCAAGTTTTAAATATATATTTCATTGATATAGGATGTTTCTTGTAAATTAATTGAACAAGTGTTATTCCCCTTATATTCCAGTCTGTTTCTTCCAAACTTACAATTTCTGTCCACCCAGCCCTGACTAGCTTCCAAACATGCACTCACTGTAGGCCAGGTTCTGCATTTGGCTTTGAGTTTGGGACCCTATTGACAGTCTCCTATACAGAAGCAGGGTGCTGACCCTAATCTTTTCTGTATGTATGACACCAGTATCAAAAGGGTTAATTTGTTACTCCAGAAGTGCATGTGAACTTCGTCTATCAAGTTTTTTTTAAGTCTGAACTCCTATAAATATTCTTAGCATTAAATATGAAGTATGTGGCTGCCTTGGAACAGATACTTCATGTCTGTGTTTGATCAGAAAGTCCTTTTTGTTTACAGTTTTCCTGAGTTTTCTTGAGTGGCCAATTATACTGAATATATATTGAACCTAGTACATGTTAAAAAATTCACCAAATTCTGTGCTGTTTCTGTATTTTGAACACATCTTAATTTGGCCCCTTGGCTCATGTATTCTTACAGGCTTTCTGTACAAAGTAGCCTAACTCTTTTCCTCCTCGTGTAAGATTTATCTGCCCTAGTTTTGGCATTTTTTAAAAAAAATAAATCTCTCTAACTTGCCCTATTCTTTCTTTATAGTCAATGAAGAGAAATTGATACCTCAAGGGAATGATTCTTCTCATCCTAAGATTGGTATCTAGGATAGGTCAGATGGATTGCTCCTTGGAGGTGCCAATTTCTTTCCAGTTACTATCAAGGGAACTTAGGGTGACTGGCTCAGTATTATGTCTGTAACTTTTAGATGTCTGAAGTTATGTGACATAAACTGTTCTTTCTTATAATAACATTGTCTGAGGATGTGAATAATTAATTCTCTTCAGAAAATATTACCTTGAAGACAATAGTGTTTTAACTGAGACCCAAAATGTGAAAGATAATTCAATGTACATATATTTGGAAAGTTTTGTGCTGCTCTGGCAGAATCTTGTGAGATTTGATGAAGCAAGCAGAGTTAGCACTGGTGCATTACCTGTACTTTTGGACACATGTAACCAGGATTTTATATAGAAAAGTAAAGATTTAAAATATATTAATGGAATTAACCTCATTTAACGTTAGAAATCTACAATGGAGACAACTATATGTGTTGTAGCCTTTGTAGGCTCCTTTTCTAATCAAGAGACAGAAATAAGACCTTTCAAGGTACAATACTCTTGACCTATTTTAGATGCTCACTTTAAAACGAGTTGAACAATGGTTCAAAAGTTTCTGGTTTTCTCCACTGAATTTAAAGCAAGACTGGTGAGTGGGTTTAATTCAAGCGTAGATATCAGACTAATTTCTCTGTTATTCATGGATGGACCACGAGGAGAAAATAGTATCAAACAGCTCCAAGGGGCCAAAAAGCTGTGCTGGAAATGTGACGTCTCAAAACTCTGTAGTGGCCCTCAGCTCTGTAGTGTTACATAATGCTAATGTGTTGCTGTGACATCATTTAACAGCTGTGACAGTGTACAAATATTTATGGCTCAAATGTGATGTTGATCGATAATAAAGTCAACTTCAGCTATGTAAAGACAATTATTCCACACACTGTTACCTATTACATAATTTTTTAGAAAAGAGCTTAGAACTAATTTACAATGATGGTAGAAAATTAATAATGAGATGCTGAGAGTATTTTGTTAATATCTCAAGATTTTGAATATAGCCAAGCATCATCATAAATACTTCTATTTATAAAATGGCTTTTTCATTTTTGGCATCTTGGAGACTGGAAATGTTTTCTCTATGAAAGCTTTTTTTCTTTTTCAGTGCTATAGGCATCTCCTTATTCTGTATAGGTTGTTGTTATATTTCTTCTTCCTAAATTTGAGGAATATATTGCTTTTATTGTTCTAAAACCCTTCACCAGCTTGAAATGGATGGGAACATTGGCACGGTATTATTTTTTGTCCTTTATTTGAAGTTTATATAGATATATAAATACACTCAGGAATAAAATATTTTCCTTTTTTATCTCTACCAAGAATATTGCTATGTAATCCTTTAAGTAATTTTACGTTATATTTCCAGATATCTTTCCTTTTACTTTTATATACTGTTCCCACAACCAGTTGCCCAGTCTCTTCAAGTCAGCTTATAGACTTCTCCCTCACAATGCCTTTATGTATATATACTTTTTAAGTCATCAACAATTTTAATCGTCTGCATTTATATGTCTGCTAAGAAAACTCTGTCAAGACAGAAAACATTATGAGAAAAATAAATAATAAATAAAGCAGTGACTTTATTCTTTTTACAGCAGGACTTGTATATATTTTTTTTGTGTTTGAGCATTAATTTATGAATATGGTATTTTGTTTTGAGGAGTCTGAAACAGCCTTGCTCTTCATAGTCTACAAATTGCTACATCTAGACTCTAGTGATACAATAAATAACAATAATGTGACGCTAAGAAAGAATATGGTCTAGGGTCAATTTTGAGATCCAGTGTCACTCACTAAATGAAAGTGATTGAGTCTGTTAAAGAGGGTGACATATGACAGCCCAACCTTTCTCCACTTTACTAATTTTTAGGAAAAAAGATGCCAAGAGATGCGAAAAGATTTTCCATGATCCAAAGCAATGTGGAGAGGATTATATAAACCACTGAGTGATTTTTATTTTTACTCCCTCTTTGTTATTTATATCACTCCACTGGAGCTTTACAGACAAGTTACAAAAAATTACATGACCAGCAATGTGGAGAAAATGCAATCAAGTATTTTCTTATTTTTGCTTGGAAGAACATTAGGCCACTAGGTAGAATGAAACTGAAGGATGGGAGAGTAATTTTTTATGCATTTGTATATATTAATTTTTTTTTTTGTATACCTGGAGATTAAGAAATGACTGATGTGGTGCAAGTTAGGAAGAGTGAGCATCACAAAAACTGCCACCATATGTGGATATACATCCAAAAAGCACACAATTCATCACTTGTTTACTCTAGTTTGATGCCTTAAATTCGAGTTGTAAAATTTCATAGGTGGGCACACATGCACAGGAGAAGTGGCCCTAGGGAGTGAGGGGAGCAGCACTCACCTCTGCTACACCATGACTTGGGCTGGTGACAGATGGACACCTCGTGCAAGCCTGGCCTCACAGCCAGGCTCACAGCATTCCTGAAGCACACACAGAGCATGCAACTTCTCTGGAGAGCAACAGCTGTGGGCATTTCCACTGAAATGCAGGGCCAGAGGAGACATGTTCCTTTCCTCTTTACTCAGCCAAGAAGCTTCCAGTTCTGCTCCAATTTTCTGGTGAGGGAAAAGCCCCTGAGGGAGTCCAAAAGTCCAGCAGAGTGAAGAGCAGCAGGCATCACCGGGCAGTGGCAGCAGACACGAGCAAGCATCAGCCCAGTCAACCCACTCAACTCGGTGTCTGCTGTTGTGATCCTGCAGCACCACACTTTATACCCATCATTCCTTGGGCTACTCATGTGCTTCTGGTTATGGAAATCAGCACACCTGCATTCAGTGCTGGTTTTCTTTCTTTGCAGGGATACAGTTGTAACTTATTAAAGTCAAGGCTGCCCGAAGCCCAATCTTGTATCCCTACAAGCCCCCTCAGTTTGCCTTTTCATGGATGTTTCCTGCTATCGCACCCTCACCAATGTACAAAAAGATGTGGGATTCCTGGAACAAAATGGAGACAATTTAGACAACTGAACTTTGCAGATGGTGCTGATAGAAAGAGACCAGCTTCCAAATCCTTATGACTTGAGCTGTTTATGCATTTCACACTGTGTGGTGATTAGAAACTCAGAAGCAGGCTGGTGAGGACCAGAACCCGATTTCCTACACAACCAAGCAGAGGACACTCAGAACATGAATGCCAAGTCATCTTTCTCTCCTGTTCTTACTTGTCACAAGTCTTGCATTCCTTTTCATATACTCAAACAATTTCACATAAAAGCCAAACTTTTCACTCAACCAGACTAAAACGTGTATGAATTTCTTCCATGTGAGTTTCAAAGCCAACACAGATCTCCTACGGGGCAAATGCATGTAGCCACTAGGGTAGTGTATACAGTCAGAGAATACCGCTGACATCTGCTCTTTAACAAATACAAGTCTGCTTAGCTAAGCCTCCAAACTTTCAGGAATGGACCAAACCTCTGATTCTAGATTGACAGAGGCTTCTTCTCTCTGAGAACAGTCTTCTGCATCCAGATGTATGGAGTGTTGCCTATTGACTAGGTTTATGCAGCTCCTTTACAATTGCAAAATGGTTTTGCAGATCATCTTTCTCAGGCTGTATTTAGTCATTTCAGAACAGTCTGTGAAGGTGCTTCAGTCAGGATCTGTAGCCACTCGGTTAGAGGAAGCTGTCGGTATCTGGCATGAGGTGAGACCAGTAAAGTCAGGTCATCATGTTCACAGAAGCACAGAATACTCTGAATTGGAGGGGACGCTCAGGGACCATTGAGTCCAACTTTTAGCCCTGCTTCTAAAGACATCTAAAGAGTCACACACCATGTGCCTGAGAGCACTGTCCAATTGTCTCGAACTCTGTCAGGCTTGGTGCTGTGACCACTTCCCTGGGGAGTCTCTTCCGATGCCCAGCCACCTTCTGAGTGAAGAACCTTTTTACTGATATCCAACCTAAACCTCCCCTGACACAGCTTCAGGCCATTCAATGTGATCCTGTCACTGGTCACCACAAAAAAAATCGGTGTCTGCCCCTGCTCTTTCCCTCACAAGGAAGTTGTAACTGCAATGAGTTCTCCTCTCAGTCTCCTCCAGGCTGAACAGACCAAGTCACCTCAGCTGCTCCTCATATGGCTTCCCTCAAGGCCCTTCACCGTGTTTGTTTCCCTTCTTTGGCAACTCTAATAGCTTTATATCTTTCTTGTATTGTGGTACCCAAGGCTGCACACAGGGCTCGGGGTGAGGCTGCCCCAGAGAAGAGCAGAGCAGGACAATCCCCTCCCTTGCCCAGCTGGTGATGCTGTGCCTGATGCCCCCCAGGGCACACTTGGCCCTCCTGGCTGCCAGGGCATTTCTGGCTCAGATTCAGCTTGCCACTGACCAGGACCCTGCAGGCCATATATCTTGTATAGGTACTAACCAGCATTGCACTGGTAAGTGCTTTACATTCCTCTAAGCAACTGTATCTCCCTCTTTTTCTCTTTGCAGCACTGACACCTCAAGGGGTACAAGCACAAATTTCCTGAAGAGGGTAAACACTCAGGTAATACTGGGATTCATGTCAATAATAATTATTTCATGTATATATATATTTTTTTTGTGTGTGTGTGTGTGTGTGTGTGTGTGTGCCCAGTGCCTCCTCAATCTATTAATTCTGATTGCCGTACAGTTTCGGGACAGTATAGTCTGCTGCACCATCCATAATTTAGTTAAAGGAAAATAAAAATCTTTTTTACTTTATCAGCTTGATAATAATACAGGGTTTAATTGACCTCACTGCAGCAGAATTTCTAATTCTGAAATAAAAAGTGAAAAGTCAGGGATCTTAAATTTTGTGTTAATAGATCTTAATGAATCACCCTGAAATAGCTGGCTCAAACAAGTCAGAACACTATCAGCCAGCTCAGTTTGCCAAGAATCCATTTCTCTTCTAAGAGATAAATGAGGTTCCTCAGTGTGGAGAATGCAGAGTGCTAGTGTTATGCCCTTTTATTTTAGAGTTGATTTATTCCAGTTGTGATGAAAGGTCACAAATTTCAGTGTTCTTTTTTTGCTTCCTTCAATTCTTACGAATGAAGTTTTCTAGAGTAGGGCTAATACGACATCTGAGAGTACACTTTGTGTCAGTCAGTTCTCTGCCGTTATCTTTGTGATTCAAATGACCATTATTAAAATATATTTTAATTTTTGTCATTAATAATGTCTGTATTCTAAAGTCCCATCTAGTGTCTAGTGAGTTAATACAAAGCTTCTGGATCACTACAGGGTATTTGGAATCAATCCCTGCGTTACCTATCACCCCTAATGTCTTTCAACATGCCCCTTCTATGTTGACCTTATAATGTCAATGAATTCCTAGGGAAAAAGAGACAGGGTCAATAAGTGTCTATCTGCCAGCCAGGTGACATTGGCTGGTATGACATTGTATTCTGCAAATGCCAGTTGGTCTTAGCTTTGGAACAAAATCAAATTTAAATGCTAGTTGATAATTACAACTTTCAATGAGTTATGTTGGAATGCTACATAAGGAAGAACTTATTTGGAATACATAATCCAGTTTTATTTTTTATCCTGAAGAATGGAATTATAGATTATGATAATGAAGATGATAGGAGATAGGTTATAAAACCAGTTTCAGAGCTATGAAAGAAAGGAGATCAAAAGGATCATGTAAATTATTCTACATTATGCTCTTATTTAACTTAATAGTGATGAGCAGAGGAAAGGGCTGGGGGAAGGAAATCCCAGAAGTGAAGGGTTGATAGAATTTGAAAAAACTATTTATTATAATAAAAAAATCTGGACTAAGGCTTAGTGTTAGATAAATCATGTGAAAAATAATAGTCCTCAGAACTATGGGGCAAAAGAAGATGCTCTAGGAAGCAAAGTAAGGTGGAAAATTTCCACTTCCATCTTAAACAAATGTTAAGGTTTGTCTAAAGTACAGAATCCCGTGATATGGCATTGTCTTCAGGATACCTAGATTCATTCTTATCTGTGCTTCTAGATATTCCGAGGTGAATTATTTCCTGAGCTGTTTTTTGAAGTCTATAAAAGAGTGGTAATGGAAATTGCAATTACTATGTTTTTAAGAATTGTATGCTCAAGATATGAGATGAACACAATAAAAATTAGCAGCCAGAGAGCTGAAGCTGTGACTTTTGCTGCACAGGTTGCAGATCCAGTGAATAAGGGAATAGATAATCAAATGGCATTGATATCTTAAGGACAGTGATAGTACTTCAAAGAACAATTGTCCAAAATTAATTTTGAATATTTGAAATAAATTCTTGCTAGGTTTGCTATGTCTATCATTAGAAATACATTCTAAAGCTTCACTTCAACCTTTCTTTGTTCAGTTAAAGATGATTCTTTGTGTTCAGTTCACTGACTACTCAATTCAGTTCTTCCTCAATTTTACTTAACTTTTGACTTGAAGACTCTCTTGTTCCTCCTCAGCTTTTTCTTCTTTAGGCTAAAAAAAGAAAAAAAAAAAAAATTTTTTGTCATAAGCTATACCACTTAGGTATTTGATGATGCTTGATTTTCGTCTTTCAGACTATCACCAATTAGTCCACCTTTTTGTGGTATGGTACAGAAATCTTATTGCTCCTAGCCAGGGTTGTATTTGTCAATGTGTTTGTTCAATATCAATGTAGTTCTTGTTGCTAGACCAAACAAAGGACAAGTATTAAGACAATTTACTAAGGTCGCTGTTAGTGAAACTTGTGCAACTCTTGCTAAAAGTTGTTCCCCTTCTCAACTCTTTCTAATAACCCTAAAGAGTACAGAAAGCCTTATTAATTTCTTTAATTTTTTTTATGTTCATAGTTTATTTATGCATTTTCTGAAATAATGCCCAAATTCTAACATTGACTCATCCTCTATTAGAACAAGGAAACCCTTACAGCTTCTTTTGTTCACAATATGCAGAAATCCAAAATCTGTTTCATGCAAGTAAAGTCAAAATCCAGCATTTTAAACTGGAACTGTGCCTTTACTATAATATTCATAGCTTTTTATTATTTTTAATAGAATTCCTTCTATTCTGTTAGAATTTGGCTTAAAAATGTAAGTGGATTAACAGATATAATTAGGTTGCTAAGCATTAACAGTTAATTATCATATTAATAAACAGTTATTACTCTCGTTCTATACTGAACCATGCCAAAGCAGCATTATTATGCATGCATTGCTCTTAGGCAACGTAATTGTCCTTAAAGGAAATCATTACAATTTAAATGAAATTGGGAGCTACTGGTTAGGGAAGGCTGTAGGGCATGCACAATACATACTAAGCAAGGAACTGTAATTTCCCCAAATCACATCTTTTCAGTAATTTCACATCACAGGGTTATCTGTGTTTAGTTAACAGGAAAACAGTTTATTTTTGCCTTGCAATTTTACAAGAGCATTATTTAACCAAGGGCAAGCCAGTCCCCAAAAGGAAGGCAATACAGAGTCACTGCATCATATTATTTAATACAGGTTAGTAAACTATGACCATGACCACTATGACCATGATTTAAAACTTGTTTTATTTTAGACTATATTGTAAGGAATGGATTTGCTGTGGCACTAGCACATGCTGCCCAAGCAATGTGAAGTATAAACTGAAGGCTAGAAGCATCCCTAATAACATCTAATGTAAAATATATTTCTGTATAGGAATAACTGTCTCTTTTTGCTGACTAGAGTTTTGCTTGCTTTTGCATGCTCTTTCTCTGTGTTTAACAGATACGCTGAATACTTGTTCTCCTCTATGACATTCTTTGTCATATGAAGGTTAATTGTTTGACTTAATCTCTTTGACATCTGTTAAAATACAAGGAATTTGAACATTAGTTCCTGGTATTTTCTTAGACTGATAACTAATTAATGTTTTACACTGCCATAAACATTTCCTTAGTTTAAGTAAATGACTCACATTTACGAAAAGGTTATATCATGCGTGGGTGCTAAGGATTTTTCAGATGAATTAGTCAAAAACTCAAGATTAACTTTATTAATAAGCATTCTTTTATAAATGTGACACATAGCAAATGATGTGGCTCATAAAGTACTGTAACAGAAACCAATCCCTAGCCTGTCAGAAACAGGACATATTAAAACCTTTGGGGTTTTTTTGCAAAACGAGTGCCAAAATAGTTAAGAAAATTCCTCTAACCCATATTAGCAACAAAAGTCTGCCTTATGTTTGATTTTTCATAATGTTTGAACCCTTTTCCTTTCAAATATATTAGGCTAAAGTAAAAGTGACTCAGTATCCAATTGTATTGTGTCAATAAAAAAACAGAGCAGTGAAAGAGATCAAACCCGATACACACAAATTGAAACCAAGTGTCTTTGAAAAGAAGCTCTTTGTCCGGTCTTAATATGAGTTTTAAGGGTGAGATTCTTCCTTTCCTGTCCCCAGTGTCAACCAGGAGTACTGCTTTGAGTCCTTGACATAAACAACAACAGTATGACCTCCTTTCTGCAGAGGCTGCTATTACTTGCATCACCAGAATAAGCTTGTGTGACTTTCTGAATCCATATTTACATTGCTTTTAAGAAACATTAAAAAGAACATTTTTAATATTGAGAGCTTCAATCAGTGGCATTCATTTTTTCCAGTTTTATCAGCATTTGAAGCCTATGATTTACTGCTAGAATCTGAATGTGTAACCTTACACAATAGTTTTGTCATTCGTGGGTTTTACCTTGTGTGATTGGATTGCCTCTAAAGGAAGGTCACCAAGGCTGTCAGTGAGGGGTTATGGCATTGCCGTAGTGGGCATGAGGTAGGGAGCAAAAACTTGGGATTAGACATGTGCCACTACCAAAAAAGCCAGCTTAACTGGGTTCAGATCACTGCTCCGAAGTAGATAAGAGGCTCCTGGCTGTACAGGTGCAATCACTCTGACACTCATTGTGCTACCAAAATGCTTTAAGGACTTATGGAGAACATGTGCAGTTCACAGCCCATGTTCTAAGGCATTTTTGGTGATGTCAGGCCACCACATACCCATTTAATTACAAAAAATTCAGGCTTGGAAATGAATTCCAGAGTTGTTGCTGGCATCAAATTTGAAGATAAACCAAAGAGCTGGCCAGTAAAATCTAGTCATGTAACTAATACCACTAGAGCTACTTGATGGGATTTGATCCAAAGCTTTATTCCAGAAGGAATACAACGTTTTTATCTCATTCCTTAGGAGCATATATGGCTCGTGTATCCGTTCATGGTCTCCCACTTGATATTATAATAATGTCTTTAGACTGAGTGAGATGGTAGTATTATAAGACAATGTTCAGAGAAGTTAGGAATGCTTCATTTGAAGCCAGAAAACTCTATATGAGGAACCTTGCCAAATAAAGAGCAATAATTTTGCTGGATCATCTGGAAGGACAAGAGGTCGTCTCATGCAAAATGCAGGCTATCAATACTGGCCAATAAGCTATGGGAGATACAAGGAAGGATAGGTGATGTATAATGGCTGAATAGCAAAAGCTTTTCATGATCATGAGACAGTATCTGTTGTCAAAACATCCTGAAGTGGAAATGTTCACAAAAAACATTAGTCTATTATTTGCCATTATGGATCAATCTTCCCCTCTCATTATTTTAACTTCCATCTCAATCTTTACATTCAGTATTTCTTGTTCTTTCTGAAGCAGGAAATATTACCAAAGAAACAGGAATTATTGCTTAGCAGACCTAGGCAGTCAAGATAATTTCCCCCAGTTTTCCAGATACAACTTGACCTAGAATTTATATTTGATTTACAGGAAATACACCTAACTAAATAAACCTATAAGAAGTATTTTATAAGCAACAACCCCTGACAAAAGTTAGCATTAGTAGAAGGGAAGTATTTGTGTGGAACAGCATATCCTTGTTTTCTCTGGGGGAACGTTGCGGCGCTTCTTGTTTCCTGTAATAGTGCATCACAGTAATAATTGAGGCAGTGTTACCAGCCTTGCATAGGAGTAGCTGCATGAAGATTGTGCATTATCAATTATCCTTGGTCTTGGTATTACTAACATAGAGTTTTTTCTTCTCTACAAAAATATGAGTCAAAAGATCACCTCAGTAATCAATAATGACTGTTACCAGACCTCAGTGCCCCTTGACGTTAGACAATAGTTTCCAAAAATCTTAGTGTGGATATATTTATTAACTGGTTTTAGTGAATGTAAGTTTAGATTAAGCTGTGCCAGTCAGCAAACTGTACAGATATATTTCTTTTAACCCGAAGAGTAACTAAAGAAAAATACTACCAACAATAAAACTAATTAACATTCCATCAGATGAATGCTGTGGGACACTGTATGCACAAATCATCATCTGTGACTTTTCTGAAGAGGTATAAAAGGTAGCAGTATGATATTAACTCTGAATCCTAGTGATGATTGACTGCAAATATAATGGATTTTCTTCCTTTAAATGTCATCAGGAACACTTAATTTCTTTGAGAAGTAGACATCCTTAATTTAAGTCTAAGCAATACTTCTCTTAAGTCTTCTTTTTTTCTGCATTTGTATTTGCATAGTTTTCTTATAAGACATTAAAATTATAATACTGATAATATTTCTTTAATACTAATTTAATTTTAAAATGCTTTTATTTTGCAAAGTAATACTTTCTTTTACATTTAAGATTTTTTTTGTAAGGCTAATACTATAATACTTTGTAGTTTATTCTTCAACAAAATTTCCATGAAAAGCCTGATTTTTCTAGTCCTTTAGTTTTAAAATCATAAAAACTGTTCTTTTTAGGTAGTTGAATTTCTACTGTATTTGAAAGGGAACTAAATAGTGGGGTTTTGTGTCAATCCTAAACATCAAAGCTCTTAGTAGATTTCTAAAAAAAGTCTTTCAATTTTTCTTTCTAAAAGGTGAGAAAGCAGGAAAGGAGGAGAGAGAAAACTTTGTATACCAATGTAGCTGAGACCCATCCACAGGATCAGAAAGCAGTTGATTGAAATCTAGTTTCAAACTCCACTAGGACTTAATTGTGAGAGACAGAACTATGCACCTGCTGTGAGCAAGGATTGATGGGGCGGGGGGAGGCCTCACACTTGTTACCTGGTAGAAACTATCCTCAGACAAAAACTTCGTGAAAAGAGGCTTTTCTGTGGAGAACTGATTATATATAATAATTGTTTGTGTTGTAGGACTGATCATATACAATACTGCAACATATTAACTATCATCATTAAAATACATCACACTCTGAATGAAAACCGTGGAACATTTTTAATTTGAAAATTGAATGAACTAGTTTAGTTAATACTTAGAGATGTGTTTTTTGGCCAGTGAATACCATACACTTTTAACTCCTATATTGCTCCTAGTGTTTTGCCAGGCTTGGAGGACCAGGGTGACGTACTGGTAAAAGCACATGCCATGGAAGCGGTGGAGAATAAGCAAGGAGAATGCA
Source organism: Pachycephala philippinensis (assembly GCA_013397055.1). NCBI lineage: Eukaryota > Metazoa > Chordata > Aves > Passeriformes > Pachycephala > Pachycephala philippinensis. The sequence continues at coordinate 107,149 of VWZT01000763.1, forward strand.
TCAAAGGGAAGGAAACAGGATTAAGAAAACAAGTGGTACGGTACAGAAACTAAGGAAACATGGAAACTAAGAAGTGAACCTGAGAAACCAGAACAAGAAGGGGTAGCCCAACACATTCCTGTTGTAAGAAACATAAGGTAAAACCTTCAAAATTACATTCTGCATTTATGAAGCTTTCTTTTCTTCCTTTTCTTGCTGCTTAGGTTATAAACTTTTCAGAGCAGCTGGAGGAAATCAACCCACTGTATGCTTGAATGACTCTCTGGGCAATACAAATGAGTCATCAATGAGTTTAGTGTGCAGCAGGAGAAAGATGATACTGGAACAAAATGTTCCGGTGTGTATTTGTGTAGTGTCTAGCATAATGGGTCTGTGCTCCTGACTGAGGCCTCTGGGCATTCCAGTGATGTAAATATTAACTAATAATAATAAAAGGACAAGCACTTTATTTGCATCCATGTTGCCATCTGTTGTGTAGACTGAATCAATATCAAGTACATGTTTAGCTTCATTTACTTTTCTCTAAGCAGTACACTTCATTTGCTGCAAAAAACCTGACAGTTTGAAAAGCTTCTGGTAAATTTTTAGCATTGAAAGACATTGTCAATGTTTTTTAAATCTCCTTGCTAATCAGCAGTAGCTGTGGGCTGGAATTAGAAATAACATATTGATTTAGGGCGACAAAGATGGTTGGGGAACAGGAGCATGGTCTTATGAGGAAAGGCTGAGGGAGCTGGGCTTGTTCAGCCTCGAGAAGAGACGGCTGAGGGCAGACCTCATCAAGGTCTAAAGGTATCTGAAGGGAGGGTGTCCAGAGGATGGAGCCAGACTCTGCTCGGTGGTGCCAAGCAATAGGACAAGAGGCAATGGGCAGAAACTGAAGCACAGGAAATTCCACCTGAATTCAAGGAAGAATTTTTTCACTGTGTGGGTGACCTCACACTGGAACAGGTTGTCCAGAGAAGTGGTGGAGTCTCCCTCACTGGAGATATTCAAGAATCATGTGGACACCCTGTGGTTCAATGTGCTCTAGGATGACCCTGCTTGAGCAGGGAAGTTGGACCAGAAGATCCACTGTGGTGCCTTCCAACCTGACCCATTCTGTGATACAGTTGCTGAGTGTGCAGCAATTAAAAATATAAATAATGGTAATTTTCACAGATATTCTTTGCAAAGAAGGGGCCAGGCTACTTACACAGCATATGGAAACATTTTTCTTAGATGATGTGCCATAACTAATGCAGATTTTGCTTATTTTTACCATGTATTCATAAAGTACAGTGCCCAATAACTACTAGTATGTTTGAAAAGACAGAGGAGACCACCAAACTGGCTGTGGCTGTTTGCTAAGCCATTGCCCTTCTCAAGCAAGTGTCCAAAACAGTCCTCACATTATTTCAGGTATGTGACCTGAATTTTTTCTCCAAATAGTAAAGGTGCCTATGCCTTGGGGCCAGAGGGACACCGCAGACTGTGAATATAGTCAATGTGCTGGACGAGAAGCTAGATTTAAACAGTCTTGGCATTAAACTTGGCTCAGAGAATAGAGATCTGCCCCTGGCCGCCTTATGTGTACATATGAGTCATAGAATCACAGAATGGTTTGGGTTGCAAGTGATCGTAAAGATCATTCATTTCCAATCCCTTTGCCATGGGCAGGAACACCTTCCACCAGAGCAGGTTGCTCAGAGCCCCATCCAAACTGGCCTTGAACACTTCAAGGGATGATGCATCCACAACTTCTCTGGGCAACCTGTTCCAATACCTCACTACGTCTTGAGTAAAGAATTTCTTCCTAACATCTAATCTAAATCTCTCCTCTCTTAGTTTAAAACCATTGCCTTGTCCTACCACTATCTACACATGTAAAAAAATGCCCTCAGTGGTCTTAGATTTTTGCACCCATCTATTTCACATTACTATTACAATATGGATTAAAACATGACTGATAAAAACTGTGAAATATTAAATAACAGAAAGAATAATATGTTGCTAGGAAGTTATATGGATGCATCTAAACTTGAAACAAGCAAACAAACTTGTGTTTTAGTATGCCCAAATGTGTGGTCACAGACTGAATAAACTGGAAAATAAGAAATTATATTCCAGAGTTATGTGACGGGGGAAAAATAAATTCATTTATCAGAGTATTCATCATCTATATGTAAACTCCCATTAAGACATGTGAACTGAAAGAACTGGTATGAATATTGCATATACAAGCTGAAAAACATTGAATTGGTGTTGGGACCTCACTCTACATTCAACAGTACTGGAGTAGCTCGTGAAGTGCTGTCTCTTCCAAGTGTTCAGGTCTCAGAGGAGAGTTGATCGCAGTGATGACTTCTTGCTTTATATAATAGCATGTTCTAAAATATTGTAAAAGCAGAAAGATCTTAGTAATATTCTGTAAATGAAATCACTGTTGACACCAGATTATCAGAAAGTTAGAAATGGATGGAAATGGTTGAATTTTGTGTTCGTTCAATCTCCATTATGAATGGTATAGCAAAATCAGATGTATTCGAAGGAGTTCTGTAGCCATGTATATTTTATTTCTTAATAAGAAATTTCTTTTGAGTTGTATGTCTAATTTATCTGTTATAGATTTACCCTCCTATGCGTGTGGTCAGAAATTTTTCTCAAATCATTGCCAAATAGATGCTTTCTAAGATAGCTTCTCATTACTTTCTCATTTAAGATAGACTCACGTAAGGCCAGAGTAGATTTATTGTACTGTAGGGGATGAAATAGGTGAATTAATAGACATTTCACATTATTAATTTGTATGGGGGAAGTACAAAAATTATTCATAATGTCCTGTAAATTGGAGCCCTTTCCATTAAACTCACTTGGAATATTTTTTACTTGCTTTCATTCTGCTAATGTCTAAAGAAACTGTAAATTGTTTCAATCATTATGCCAGGAGGCAAATAGGTCTAAGTTATAGTAAGCTGGGATCCTAACCGTATTGTCTTCAGGGTTCTTGGTGTGCAAACTCATGCAAATCAGCTTTCTCCTGTCTGCTTTAAAGGAAATTCACAGCTGTGTATCTTTACGAATTACACTCATTTTTTTGAACTTTCTAACATATCATATATAACTAATTTCTGAGGTTCATAGCTCTTAATCATCTTACCAAACTTAACACAGGCCATGGGACTCTTTGAACTAATTTGTTAGTGACAGTAATTTTTGATGATTTTCAGCCCCTTGAACCCTTTCACAATGAAAATGCAATGTCGAGAATTAGACTCTGACAACACAGATTTCTTCCCTTAGCTAGTTCTCCTGAATTTGCAAGTGTCTGTAAACTATGTACTGAAAAGCACGTAACTGGAACATAGATTTTAAAAGCATAATATACAATTATATTTTTAAATTTCCACTGAGAAAAGAAAACATAAAAAATAAAGCCTGGGAAAAATTAATAATTAAAACAGTACTGGTTTCCATCCAACAGAACTTAAGGACAAGTCAGTGAGAGGATGTGTAAGAGAATTTGATTTATCTTCAGATGCCTTTTTAAAGCTTGACCTGTAATTACCATGTAAAGTCTCTTGAATTTCTCTGGTAAAGGATGAAAAATAGCTATTATCATGCTGGAGGTTTTTTTTTTTCTTTCTTTTTTTTTTTTCAGTTCACAGTCAAAACATTTCTAGGATGAAAGAAAGAAGGAAAGTTAGCTCAAAAGTAAAAGGTTAGATTTTGTCTTCTACTGTTCTTTTACATTGGTATGGGTATGAATCTTACCCACTGGCGACACATATGAATGCATTTAATTGGCGCATAATTTATTAAATGAATTCTTTTGCCAGAATTTCAAGTGTTCTGGGAAGGCTGTTTTTCTAAACCAAGAGAAAAGGCAGAAGAATTGGAATTATGTTCACATCTCCAGCCAGAGCAGTTAGCACTGAAAAGCACCTACAATCCAGACTTTGGAATGGGGTATTTTATGTTTGTTTGTTGCCAAGGTGGCCTATTCTGATGCTACATCTTGACAGCAATCATTTAAGATGGACAAGGGGCAAGGAGCATCTGTTGTTTATAACATACAGTAACTGCAGTAGAGAATGACTTTGGGACAGCATGAAAAGCAAATATCACTACAGAGGTAGCAGAAGGGGAGACCTTGTTTCAGAATAGGTATTCAGCAGGATAATACTGAAAATACTTAGGGAAAAGACCTGCAGAATATGGCTATGAATCAAGCAAAACACAAGTCCAAAACAAATGAAATACCATGCTGCTAGCAGGGAAACAGATGTGCAGTATTTGCCTTGTGAATAAGAATATTTTTTGGAAAAAAAAGTGGCTTTGAGAAAGCTCATGCTTTTCTTTCTCATTGTAACTACCACAGGGTATGTCTAGATTTATGATAAGAAAGAAAAGAGGTTGTCTACTAGGTCAAACTGTTTGGATTTCCCACTTGATTAGTATAGGTGCTGGTGATTACAATTTGAATAAATCTCATTAAAAAAAGCTTTAGTGAAACTAGGATAAATGCATGCTTGACTTTCTGGCTTGACCTCAGACGTGTCTCATCACTGTAGACCTGCCCAGAAATTCTTGGCCTGTGTCTGACACTGCTTGCTGTCTCTGGACCTGATCCTATCCTGGGCTTGCTGATGATTTCCCAGCTTTACCTTGGATGTTTCCCCATCCCTATAAGCTTGTCGGGGCATCTGAACTCTGGGCTAATCATGATTATCACCACCACTTCTGCTGGTCTAAAACTGGGCATTTCTAATTTTGGATAGTATGGGTATGATTAAAAAAAAAAAANATTCTACTGCAGTGATAACCTGCCTGCACATCTCTCAAGAAAAGCTACTGAAGTGATAAGGATGAAATAAAAGACATGAAAGGAAAGGGGAACCTAGTCTCAGCACTTAAAAGTTGTGAGTATAGCTACAAAAAGGAAACTGAGCAACAGTCAGAGCTTTTGTCAGCACATCACGTGGCAGCAGCAGTAGCTGCCTTCTGTCCGTACGATGGCTTCCAATGACAGACCCATCTCAGCCCCTTGCCCTTTCACTAACCTTGTGTCCATCAGTTGCAGATATTCATACCTAGCTTTACAGTGAATTGGGCACTTAGAGGAAAATAAATTTTGGGTCCTGTTTACAGATGTTATTAAAGAAAAATGATGCCAAAGGCATCAGTGTTAACAAAAAAGGAGGGTCATGCATGAGCCGTTTCTCCTTTATGGTCAAGCACAATAGTAACAGTTGGATAAATTCAACCTAGTTTATGCTTGAATGAGTCCATGTGCAACACAAATGATCAATGGGTTTAGCATGATGCAAAAGAATAATAGGATTGAAAAGTAGTAGATTCTGGTAAACACTGTAACATCTCAATAGTCTTCTATGGAGACCCTGATCACCATCATGAAATATCATAGGGAACGGCTTTAATAGCTGTTTTGATCATTCCTGCTGAAGCTAGCTTTTAGAGAAAGAATGTGCAAAATGCAGTAAAAGCACTTTGAAATGAGAGGGAGAGATTAGGAGAGCTCTGCCAAAGGGCTGTCACATTTGCTTGTAAAAATACAGACCACACTACACTTCTAAAACTACTGTTGCAAGGACTCCTGGCCAAGGGGTGAGGCTGACCTCTATGCTGCTATAGATAGCTTTTCACAGATAAGGTGGTTCAGTGTATATCTGAGAGTATTAGAGAAAAAGAGGGAAAATAAAGAGACATCAGAATTTACGCCAACACATTAAAGACTATCCAGAGGAAACTAGCTCAAGAAAGGAATTAATATCAGACCTGTTTCTTTTAATATAGGCATGAAGGAGGGTTTTTTTGATGAGTGGGTAGAATTAGGTTAAAAATTTTTGTTGATTCAGTTTGCCATTCTAGAAGACTACCTTACCAAACAGAATATAGCTTTTAAATATCTTCTAGTTGTACTCACAATACTTGCAGGCATTTTAGTGGAAACTTTCTACTAAAAATCTGTTTACTTCTCACATCGCAAATATACGAGAGAGTAAATTATGAATTTTTAATCTAAGATATTTGCACCACATACCTGACTTAATTTACATTTAGCCATTCATTGAATTAAAATTTTGTCCAGAAAAAGAAAATTGCTTTTGAATAAACAGTTCAAATGAAGAATTTAAAATCCATGTAATTGAGAGAAAATATGTGGTGAATGGGTACAGGGAATGAATATAGTCGAGAAAGTATTAAGCTACTTTTGGGCCTTTGACACATGGTAAAGAGGCTAATTGGTATTAAATTGTTCACCGTGAATCGTTTGTTCTTCCACACTCCCTAAATCAGTCTTATTTTGATCTGATCATGTGGTGCCAACCACAATTATTTAATTTTAGTGATAAGCATTGAAATAACAGTGATGTCTACTTGCAAACAGGAATTCTATATTGCTTAGGGCTTGGCCAGGAAGAGGAGACCATCTCTATTTAGCACTAATATGCAGAGATCATATTGCATTAAAAATAACCAAACTGAAAAAAACCAAGAGATTTTTTAATTATGAAGATAATTTTCTACCTAAATTCTTGAAGAATGGATGGAAAGAAGGTTTGAATATATATTGTCAAGGCAAGGAGAGAAAATATAGTTACAACATATTGAAACATTAGAAGGTTAAAAAACAAATCCAGAAAGCTCTTTTACATTGGTATAAAATATTGTAAGTGATAATAATCACTATTTTCTTGCATTCCTATTCCCTTTGAAAGTTTGATACCTTCTCTGGCCGGATTAAACTTTGTCTCGCGTCATTATGGCGAAGAAATCACTTAGTATTTAAGTAAGACTGAACGAAGATGAAATGGATACATGTTGAAAGGATAATAAGCTACTACCCATTCCAAGTACATTTTCTCTAGGTACCATGGGAATACATACTCCTAAAGTTCTCTTGTCTTGAATGTTTCCTCTCTGCCCACTGTGAGTACATCTCTGGTGTTAATCAGTTTCAGTTCCAAGTTCCCCCTGGTGAACAAGTTCCCTGACACTGCAGATTGCATGAATGGTAATTCATGCTGAAGCTCATAATGCTTCAAGCAGCTAACCTGCAAACACATACAGAGTTTCTTCTTTTTTTAAAGCTGTGGTAGACAAGAGTGAGGAAGGTTTGTTTCCTCCCTTCAATATCCCAATCTCATACATGCCTTAACTACACACCTCTGGGCATGCAATACATGGCCTCACTTTCATGCTGTAAAAAGATCACTTTGCTGAGCTGCAGAAGAGCCCTCACATTATTCACTCTGCTCTGAGGGGAAAGAAAGAAAAAAAGGAACCAAACCAACAATCATCTTTACACCTTGCCCATATGAGTTTCAGTAGTGGTCCATCACTGATTTCTACGCAATTTGAATATAGCCATTCTGCTATATGTGAACTGAATATTCCAGGAGAGACTCTCATGTACATGATGGGTGCATGCCCTTGTATCACTGGATTTTTCATCCTGTTGTGGATGAAAGATAAGTTAATGATTGGAGAAAGTGTCTGTGCTCTTCATTAGGTCCTCTCTCACGGATAACTGTGGACAAACACTATGAGGTTTAGTACAGAGTGCACCTATTCTAGAGAGAAGAGTCTCTGCAAACCTTTCTGTTATAATCATCAACCAACTTTTTCAGTAACTGAAGCCTTTTCAAGGGAATCAGTTACCAAGTGATGCTATCTTTCACGCACAAACTTAAAAGAAAAATATCCTGGATTGCATGCATCTCTTTGTTAAACATTATCCCATTTAAGTCATCAAATTTTAATGACTCTTGTTGTCTGCTCTGTGATAAAAGCAAGAATTTCTCATAACACCATCTGTGGGATTTAGTTCAATGCTGAGCTGAAACTCAGAAGAAGACGTGTAAGGCCCAGATTCAAAGTGATGCTTGTAACCCGACACTGAGTATGAAACATAGCCCATAAACTGTAAATACGCTGATTTCTTAACATCCTCATGTATTTAATATCCATGTAATGCTTTATGCTGGAGCATATACACTTTTATTTTGAAGATCAGCTGTATAAAACTAGCATTTAAAACTCAGGAATGGGCCATTCACTTCTGAACATTTTGAATTTCCTGAATATTTGTATTTTTTTTCTTTATCATTCTTATATAAAATCTTTAACTAGATATTCCCTTCTAATAGTTGAAGTTTGGGGTTCAATCGGTCACCTGTTGAAACAGGCAAGCATGTCTGGGGCAACAACAGGCATCTCATTAGGGAGATTAAATGAAAAATTAGAAATAACCTTTAAAGAAAGAAAGACAAGTTTAACATCTTTCTTTCCCTCTGCTCCCCATGACTATAATTCATACTCATTTCCTTTAGGTACCAGACAGTATTTTATGAGAAGTGCCTTGACAGAGAGAAAGGTATCATATATGAGGTCACCTTTGTTTTCTTCCTATGGCACTTCCTTTTCACCCACTCTCTGCTCTACATGGCTCAATTAAAATTTATGAGACTCAGCTGTACCCAGAGAAAGCAAACTAGAAGCAACTTTCATTTGTAATTTCTGTAAGACGTTATGTATTCTGAGACCTGTAAGTGGAAGTGTGTGCTGCTGTGAAGGTTTGCCCTCTATTTAAAGAGTATGACAAGCTTCCTGTCAGAAGCTTAGTCTGACAATCACTGAAATAAACGGGAATGTTATTTTTTATTTAACCAAGTGCTTGTTCAGACTTCAGCAATGAAATATAGAGCACCATTGTTCTGTGTCTGATTGTAGAAATGCTTTTTAATCAGCACTGATCCCCAGCTATCTCCTCATCCTTCTTCAGACACAGAATTTCACATTGCTCAGTATCACTGTCAGATTCTTTCCTCAGATTCAGCTCTAGTTCAAGCACTTCATCAAAGCTTCAAATCTTTGCATTTAGTTTTCTTCAGAAGCATGGTGCAGGTGCAGTGATAGGACTGAAAGCTTGGACAAAGGTATTTTCTGGGTGTTAAAGATGAAATGTATAACCTGTAGAACTAATCTTACGTGCTATCCTCTGGAGGTCAAACAGTAGGGTCATAGGATAGAAAAGGCCTGGAAATAACCTATGAATTGTAGGTAAGTGTCCTGTACAGGGTCTACAGAACATCTATTTTATACGACCTTGTATATCACAGACCACATAACACTTTCTACCATCCTGTGGCAAACTGAAGATTTATGGAAAAGGATCAAAACTCTCAACCACACAGTACTTCAGAAAGAAAGCAGAATCTCTATCTGTGTCCAGGATTCCTGCAGTCAGAGGATGTCTGAGAGACAAAATCTTCACCATGGGCTTTTACCCACATATAACCTACATGTAGCATTTCTATTACACAAGTTCCTCAGCTAATATTTGTCTTGAAGTGGCTTGTTTTTTAGACACTATATGAGGAAAGTGCTTCCTTTGGATAGGGAAAGAAGTTTCCTTCACAAGAAAAATTACTTAATGCCTCCCAAATGTGTAAGAAAAGTGAAAAACGATAGCTCAATTGAGGCAGGGCTTATGGCTTAGTAAGCTTATTAGTTCTCTGAATGAAGAGTTGTCCGCTCTGCATTTCTTCAGTTTCATGTAATGTACAGACACGAAAACCTCTGTAAACTGAAATGGAACTTATTAAACTTCTCATGCCAAATAGCATAAAGTGAAGGATTTAACAAAATTTTTAATCTCTATCAAATATATGCTATTTTAAAGAATCACAGTTTCTATTTTTAACATGCAGTGTCATCTGATGTGTTTGCAGAAGGGGATTTTAAAGGAAAGGTATTTTTCTGTGTCAGCTTAAAAAATAAAATCTTTGTACTACAGATCTCAGTTAAGTGAATCTGTCATTCTAAATTGATTTGAGATGTATTCTTTTTGCTAGTCCTTTGATAGGAGACAGTAATAATGCAGTAATTGTTTGAAGAAATATGAGTAATATATTTCATATTGATTTAGGAAACTGTTAAAGAACACAGAAACATTTTTTTTTAGTATTTTTCACACTTGTATGTAGGGCAAGCCCTTAACTGAAGATATGATTGACAGCTGATTACCAAGGAATCTTACATATCACTCCCTTGGTGTTAAAATGACTAAGCTACAGGAGTCAGACAACTTATTGAATTAGAAAGATAATTGTAAATAGGACTTCAAATCTCTGCACAAAATTCTTTTATGCTACAAGAAACTTGTAGACTAAATCAGCTGGTTAATATTGATTGCTCCAGTAGTCTATTAAGTGTAGACACCTATAACTATGTTCAAATGTTGATATGTCCTCATTTACACATGAAGAGGAAGTGTAGGTTGGCAATATTTGTCCAAAGCACCTCTAACTTTCCAAAAAACTGTAATTACAGGAGCATCTCTAGACATTAAGATTTGTGTCTTAACAAGAAAAATAACATCTTAAATTCATTTAAGATCTCCTTCCTTATGATGCATAAAATAATACCAGTTTGGGTTAGAATACACCTTGAATACAGTGGAGAACAGTGGAATTATCTGTGAAAAATGCACACAGGTTTTTCAAATGTTACAACCCCCTTGCTAAAGTATCCCTGGATTAATTCTGCTAAAAAAAAAAAAAAAAAAGAAGAAAAAAAGCAATTGACACTCTAATGCTTCCTTACTTAATCTTCATATATAATTTATTCATCATACACTGCAATTGCTAAATCATTTAAGAATAAATTTTCATTGTAAGAGAAGCATCACTGTAGTTAGATCATTATGTATTTCCAAGAAAATGTATTACTCTAGAAAGAAGGAAATATTTTTAGCTTTCTTATCTTCAATTTTTTTTGAGTGATTTTGTTTTCTCTCTCTTTTGTCTAACCTCCATCTTTTAAGTTCTCATTCAGAAAAAGCTTATAAATTGCTGAGTTTAAGCATACATTTAAAGGTGATGAGGCTGAAAGACAGGTTTTTTGAATACGGTTAATTTTTTTACTAAACAGCAACTACTTTAACAGGTTAAGGACACACAGAATTCTCTATAATTGCAGTCCTTGGCATAAAAGTCACTCCTTATACCTTCCTTGAATCTCTGTGACAGTATCACTCTTCTGTAACATAGATGGGCAGACCTGTACTAACTGTTCTCCAGGTAACATAATTTTAAAAATGTCACATAACTAACAAATCCACCTATTAGACTTATGTTTCTGCATATGAGTGTGGGTGGCAATACTCTTACTTAATTTGAATCACTAAGTTGTGTATTTAGTTTAAACTTGACAGCTGGGTGGAATTCAGTTCCCAAAGCATTGAATCTAGTGACATTTAAAGTATTTTGGTATGCCCTGTGTTGCTTTCTGCAACAGCTCCAAAGGGGTCCCTTTGGTTGTGTCTGCCAACCCAATCTTCATGTCTCATGTCCTAGAACACTTGAAACAGAGCATCCCTGTTTTGAGGAAACTGAACTTTGTCTTATTCAGAAATGGTGACTAAATTTTAGGTGGCTGAAATTAGGTGAAATTATTTTCTTTCTGTAAGCCTTGCATACACCTGGGTTAATAATCAATCTCCACTCTGAGACATAATTATATGTTCTATATAATTATATATTCTAATAATACAGAAAATTGTATGAAATACACTACACTAAAACCTTCAGTAAGGTATATTAAATATTAATATGAGGAATTGTGTATATAATACTATAATCTTTTATTTGAATTCAAGCTGGAGGTAAATTTTAGTCTTCAGCTTGTAATGGGTGTAATTTGTTGCCCAGTTTACAGGCTTATAAATATGGCACGTGCTCTAAATCTGTTTCTCAGCCTCCTTTAAGTAAAATGTGAAAAATGAGAGCGTGAAATTTACATTAGAAAATATATCAATTATCTGTTATAATAATGTAACTTTTATACACATATGTTCTAAGAACTTTAGAGAGAATATTTCATAAGCTAGGCAAAGGGGAATAGAACAACATAAAGTTATAATTTCTTTTTGCTTAAATTTGCAATATTTTTTCCAGTACTTTATGGTACCTATATTTTAACAAATTATGTTTTTGCAGTGATACATTGTGGTTTATTACTTGGTAGGTGATCATGACCTAAAATTCAAGGTCTATACGTGGCATTTCAGCTATACCTAAAAGCTACCTGATCAAGACAAAGAGAAAGGAATAATGGAGGTATTGGTACCTTGCGTAAGAATGTTAGAGTCTGACTTTTGGATTTCATTTATTTTACTTTAAAATGCTACAGTTTCCTGACTTTCAAATTTCTTATTTCTTGCAGAGTGTTCTAATAAAGTCTTTTTCTAAAGTAATTGAGAAACGTATATGAAAATTTGTGGCAATGAATTTTAAGGGATTTTGCATTGTTTTTTATTTTGGGGGGGGGGGGGGGGTTTTTTTTTTTTTTTTTTTTTTTTTTTTTTTTTTTTTTTTTTTTTTTTTTTGGGTTTTTTTTTTTTTGTTTTTTTGTTTGTTTGTTTTTTGCTTTGTTTGTTTGTTTGTTTGTTTGTTTGTTTGTTTGTTTGTTTGGGTTTTTTGTTTTTGTTTTTTTAGTAAGAGGAAAACTTAATTTCATATTTCTGTTTATTCCCAACTCTGTCTTTTAAGGTATTCTCAGGCAGGTAGATGCTGAGACAGCCTGCTTTTGCTGAGTACGTGCTAAACAAAAGCTTTCACAGCAGCCCATCTTCTGAGAACCTTTTAAGCTTTGCTTCTCCCCTCACACTGGTAGATCTGTCTAGTCCTGTAAAGATCATAAACTCCTCAGTCCTCAGTGAAGACAGAAGAATAAACCACATTGGCTTTTTCTACAGCATGCTGTTTTGGGGATATGCTGTTCTGAAATACATTAGGATAATGTAAAATGCAAATTACTACTGATTTTCCAGCATTTTCACAAATGCCTTGTCTAATTACCCTCAAACTTTCTAGGGGAAAAAAGAAGTCATCTTCTTTCAGAATAACACACAAGAGAAATTTCTAATAGAACAGTCTGAAGTTAAAATTAGATGTAAGGGCCTAATTGAGCTTATAATGGAAGGTATTACAACCTTAGCCATGGAATGACTACCACAGCTCCATAATACCAGAAAATCATAAAGCTTTAGAGACAGACTGCCTGACAGATTATTCAGAAATGGAGAGAAAAAGTACTAGCCAAGAAAGGTCTATGTTTTACCACCATGCTAGTACTGCCATATATTGTATACCAGGAAAAAACCCTTATGCTGACTAACTAAACATTGCCCACATTTGTGTTGAAAATCTCGAAAGCTGAGTACTTTGAGGACTGTGTTTACTGAAGTCAGATGAGCAATTCTGGGTTTTCAATTATATAACATTTGACAAAATATTATAAGAATCTAGCCTTAATTCACATATTAACACAGTAATTTTTCAGCTTTTGGCAGAGGTACCACCACTTTTCTCACCTGAGTCAGCTCCATATTAATCACACTTATGATTTGTAATACATCTGAATGTCTTGGACAAAAATTTGCCTGTGGGAGTAAATAGCTTTCCTCCTACACTTTTATGCCTGAAGTTTGGCCTTAAGAGACCATTTTTATGCAGTTAATCAGGCCTGCATTAATTTCACTTAAATTTAGACATTTAACTTAAGTGGCTGAATTGTGATTGGCACAGCTATAGGTCATTCAAGTCTCCACTGACTGTGTGAGGAGCTGACAGGAGCAGTGCTTGGTTCAGTACCTAAAACCATCTGGGATAAATGTTATTCAGTGTGCCCTGTCCTCCCAAGTCAGGTGACACATAAATAGGAAGAAAACAGTGTTGACTCCAGTCATCAATGCAGTATCCAAGACAGCTCCGTCTTATAAAGAAAATTGCCTTTTGCTGCTGGATTGAACCAGCCTAGATTTACTATCCCACTGATGAGCTGAGTAGCTCATCATGAAAGCATCTCTTTCTTTTAGTGTCTCTCAGTTACTGACCGATGGACACAGTGCTTCTTTCTCAGTTTTAAATTAAATCTTTAATCATGTGCAATTTTTGTTTTGTTTTCTCTTCCATATTTTTAACAAAGGTGGAACTGAGGACAGATGCAGTCTGTGGAATTTTAGGAACTTGTGGAGTAGCAATCAGCAGATATATGTCCAAGTGGAGACCAGTGACAAATGGTGTTCGTCAGGGGTCAGTGGCATGGACAGTGGGATTGAGTGCACCCTCAGCAAATTGATGATACCAAACTGTGTGGTGCATTTAACATGCTGGAGGGAAGGGATAATATCCACAGGGTCCTGGACAGGCTTGGACTATACAAACTTCATGAAGTTCAACAAGGCCAAGTATAAAGTCATTAACCTGAGTAGGGGCAATCCCAAGCACAAAGACAAGTTGAGTGGAAAATGCATCAAAGCAGCATGACCGGCAGGTCAAGGGATGTGATTCATTTCCTCTACTGCACTCTCATGAGAGGGAAATGTCTTCTCATTGGACAAATGGCTTTAAACTAAAAAAAGGGTAGACTTAGTTTAGTTAGAAGGAAGAAATTCTTTACTGTGAGGGTCATGAGACACTGGCAGGTTGCCCAGAGAAGTTGTGGATGTCCCATCCCTGGAGGTGTTCAAGGCCCAGCTGGGGCTCTGGGCAACCTGGTCTAATGGAAGGTTGGTCTCCCTCCATGACAGGGAGCAGGAACTAGGTGATCCTTAAGGTCCCTTCCAACACAAACCATTCCATTTTTCTAAGATACGATCAAGGCTATGGGTTTTGCTCTTTAAATATCTGCAGAGTGGTGACTGTGATGGTGTCTCTGTTGTAGCTGAGCATTGCTAGTGGGTACAAGTACTGCTTGTGAACTACTGAACAAAATGAGACTTTCAATTAGCTAGTTATTCTATTTTATTGAGGCACCATACTCTTCCTAGAGTAGTACAGATTTAGTGGTCCTTCGATTTCATTAATTTTCTGGTTTATATTTCAATACTTTTTTTGTTTTTTAAGCCAAATCCAAGTCAGCTACAGGTAAAGAGAGAATGTTTTTTTATGGTAATACCAACCAACAGGTCTATTCAACAGTAAGAGGAATTGTACCTTGAAGAGTGCCCATTTCTCTCATTGGCTGCAAAAGGTGAAAAATGTGTTCAGCTAAGGTATAGATATTCACAGTGTAGAGCTATAAAACTGGTTCATGCAAGATCACGTCCTTACTGAGAAACAACTTTTGGTTCAGAGGTCCTGTGAAACATTTACATTTTGTTCTCTCCTGTGCTTGTGATAAGATGTGCATGTTGCCCTGCAGTGTCAGTGTCAGACAGAGGGTGAATGTAATTTCTGACACAAGATCAGGCATACACCATTCTGAAAGGATGCATTTTTAGTAGGCTGTAACTGTGCTGAGGTAGACAGTGCTAGTTTGCTGAGTCCTGGTTAGGAACTAATCTGGTTACTTCGTCTGCTATTGCAGGACTACATTTGATTGCATGTGTGTGACAGCACAGTGTCAGTGACACACATCTGGCAGAGTTCAGATGATGAAAATACCTTTTTCCTGCTTGCAGCCTATGTTTGTGCTGGCCATGTGGTGGAAGGAGCAGGGGGAGCTGCTGGGTGGTGCTCTCTGGTGGTGCCCCATGACAGACACAGAGCTCATGGGGTTTTCATCTTATTTTCACACCCTCAATGGCATCAATATATCAATTTTTTGTCTATAAAATTGTAGCTCTTCCTGTTTTCTTCAATGCCGACAGGGATCCTTCCATTCAAAAATACGGTAGATTCCCAGTTACTGTAAGACATTATAGGTCTTTATGTCATGAAAATAATTTTTGAGGCAATTTCTGTCCATGAAGGCATCATCTCTGAAGCTGCATCAAATTTGAGGTGGTGACAGAGATGTATAAAAAAATGTTTTTTCTTTAATGTAGTGCATTTATTATTTATAAGTTGATTTCTCTTCCTGTAGGGATTCAAAGCACATATCTATTGCAGTTAATGGAAACAAAAAGAATGATCTCCCTGCTCGAATTTGAGATAATTTTAATAATAACAGGTACTTCCCAGAAAATAAAGTTCAAAAATTTTTGGAAGCAATTTTCATTTATATTTTGAGGACAGAAATTTTGGGGCCCCTGTGGCTGGAAGTACAGCAATTATTTTTGTTGTGCTGATTATATTGTACATCTATCCATGCCACAGCACTCTCAGCATGAGTCTTTTCTCAGCCTTGTTTTTCTGCTCTTTAGGTAATTCATTCCTTCCTTAATTTTGCTGACTCCCATTTCTGAACCCACCAGACTAATTTATCTCTGGATATGGCACTACATGTTTTGTTATGACAAAAAAAGAGGAATTACTGATGGTCATAGCTGGTAGTTTTCTGTTGGAGAAAGATTGAGAGACTAATTCTAATCTAGAAGCAGCAAATACAGCTTTGAAATGTATTGAAGACTATGCACCTGTACTAAATAAACAACAGTACACACATTACTGATGCCTTTTCCATTTAGTACTTAACATAAAAGAGTTAAAATTAAGGCAAATCTATTTAGTGTTCAATAAAGCTTTACTGTATTTTTTGCATATAAAAGCTATCTGTGCCGATAGATTTTTAAGTCTTCTTTACTTCTCCCTGGTTCTCTCATATATTTTATTTCAGTTTTATTCTATACTACATAGACTGCCAACAACAAGTGGTGCCTTTGAGAATGTCAGGCCTTGACTATGTGAAAATTCTGAGTGAAAATCATATTTTGTTTCTGAGGCTTGCAATTTAGAACCAATGAAAAGTGGTATGGGTTGCAAAAACATTGACTTTTTAATCATTTGTATCAAGATTGTGGTGCTTTAATGCAAAATAATAATTTTTGTATAATCTATATGATACATACCTATATGTTTATATGACTACATGATGCTGCCCTGTAGGAAGTATTCAAACACAGTATGTCACTGAATTGTGGATTAGCTACAAGAATCCTGAACAAGAAAGGACATAAGATTGGATTTTGTTAGTATCTATAGTATCCACCTTTTCTCTCCATCAGCTAGGCTTAACTGAAATGACTCAGAATAGCTCAACAGCCTATTCAGATAATTCACCTGCACTCTGACATACTTAAGTGAGACATGCGATTGTCAGTAATTTACCTGCCATGGTAATTAGTTTGCTGTATCAGCTATAAATATGGCTCACAGTGTATTCACTGTAGCACATTGTGCATTTAACTCTTCCATGGTCAGCAACTCGTATGGTCTGACCTGAACTTAACAATACTGTTGATCTTAAACACCTGTCTTATAATAGATGCCAATTTCTCTCTATCAACCAGACACCTGGTTATAATGTTAATAATATATTCTCAAGTTAGTCCCTCTCCCACTGGCTTAAAATTCGAGACTTTCAGGCTGTAGTAGGCTGCAGTGACTCTTAATGATGTGTTAAAAAAAAAATACACAAAAATACACAGTATAGTAGATGGCAAATATGCTGTGATAATACTTTACTCTTTTTCATCTGTTTTTTATAACTAGTCTTGTAAGTTACTGCTAGAACTCTTGTCTGCACCAGAATCATGCCTGGAGACTTTCTACTCCCTCCCTCCCTCTAAAAGGCCTCCGTCTTTCTTCTTCCTACTTTTGCCACAGCCAAAACGCATAGTGCCTATCTACTTCCATACAAAGATGTCAATGGAGCAGCACCAGTGAAACAACATACTCAGACCTGCTGAACGACAGGCAGTAACACCTGAAGGAACTTGCCCAGGAATCTGAACTCTGAACAACTGCTCTTGTGTTTGTTGCCTGAAATCAGCTGATCTCTCTGCGTGCATGTATTTATACACACACATAAATGATCAGTAACAAAGGGACTAAGAAGCTCCTATAATTTTAATAATGGGGGCAAATTAAGTCTCAGAAATTTTAGTATCACAAAGGAAGAAAAGTTGTTTAGTTTCTTCCTTTTACCCCTCTTATATCAGTGAAGAACGTTTTCAATATGCTAAAGATGACATTTCAGTTTTCAAAATTTGGACCTTTGTTAGTATTGTGATTATTTAATGATTTATACTCAGTATGCATTCAGTCACAGACATGAAAAAGAAAACATCTTTTAGAAAGTCTTGGGTACATTACCACAACAATTGTATCATCAAGTACCTTGAAGCATAGACAAAATACATGAAGCAGAGGAACATTCACTATTCACTGAAGAAGCGCAAAGGAAAATATCTATGCTTGCTCAATAAGTAAGGTCAAAATAGGCAGAAGGTAGAGGGAATTCACTGTCAAGTCTGGTGTGCAGAAAATGGAAATTGTTTTTCTAAAGTGCTCGTTGCTATTTCTAAAAAAATTAGATTCTTTTAGAGATGCATTTTGCAGAATGCTGGTAGTTAATAAACAGATGGCTACATAACAGATTTCGGCTAGAGAGTACTCATCAAGGGACAGAAGAGTAGAGATATGACCTTGTGTTTTGAGGCAGGAGTGTGAGAAAGAAACGGTGTGCATCCTTTCTAAGTATCTGTCTGGAAGCCTGAAAAGTCAACTTGATTCAGTGAGGTTTAGAGAAGCAAGAAATGGTTCAAGACATTACCAGGTGACTAAACGTAGAAGGTACCTTAATATCAACCAAAACACTCTGGTCTTGAATATAATTTTTGCCATTATTTTAAACACTAAATTAAATAATTAAAGCCTTTTGCATCATTTTTGCAGCAGGCTGGGTTGTTATATTTCACAGCTGTGCTGAGATTGACAGTAATATCACAGGAAGAATGAATATGGGTTTAATTTGGGGAATGCAGATATTTGAATCTCTGTAATTAGGCTTCAGAAAGTAAAATAGTGGTAGCTGTTTGCAACAATGCTGTGCCAAGGGTTGTGCCTTTCTGAACCAAAGGGGTCAGATGAAAAAACTTTTATTAATTTTAAAATGCTGATTAAAGAGTCTGTCAGCATCTTGAAACACTTTTCAGTACTTATTTTCCATTATGAAGACAGCATTCACTGAAAGAATATGAGAAAATATTTTTTATTCAATATAAGTGGTAGCAAGAATGACCGACCAATATCATCCTTATGGAATAATACTGTATATCGTATTAGTAGAAAGTGATTTACTGTATAAGACATTCTTCTACATTCTAACAACAACAAGGGGAAGTTTTATTCTCCACTCACTGTTTCAGAAAGCCTTGTGTTTTTGTCTCATGGGAACATAAAAGCATAGCGTTTTAAAAGGTAAAGATGTTGACACTTGGTCAGACACAGAAAGAAATAGGACCGATTTCTCTTCAACACCAATAGTTCTCACACTTTTCAAAGCTTTTCCTGGGGAACTTCAGAGAAAATTCAATATGTACCATAATCAAGTAGAAATTTAAACAATTAAATCTTCAATGTTCATCATCTTTCTGAAGGCACACTGAAAAACTTACAACTTTTTTTCCCAACTTAATAGTTGCAAGAAAAAAAAACCAGTTTTGTAGTGACGGTTTAGGTATTGATGATAAAAAAAGGCTGATTTAGGCTATTAAAGCAGGAGTGTTTGCCATCTGGAAGAGCTATATACTATATAACATCTGTTGATTTCAGTCTCCAGAACATCACTAACATACTTACAATTAAGAAAAGCAGTGACTATGTATAAACATAGGTGACCATTACTGAAAGAAACACTCTACAACAGATGTAATTTTGATACCATATAATTCAACAATGCTCCATGCAATATTAATGGCCCTTCGCAACTTATCCTAATTTTAAAATTCATTACTAAATTATTCAGCAGTATATAAAACAGATGTGTGGCACTGCAGCACCCAAGTTGCTGTATCCGTTACAAAATTATGTTTTTACAATCTGCATGCTATTCGTCCTTTAAGTCTCATACAGAATCAATGGATCTTTCCAGGTGCTATGACTCACCTTCAGTTTCCTTATTACCTTGAAAGGTTTCGCTAGTGTTCCCTTATTATCTGTTTCAACATTAAATGTCAAGCTTTTATGGTTACTTTAATTGGTACTGTTGCTCAACGCTTGATAGGCATACATTATAGGAAAACAGAAAACAGAGAAAATGTTTTATTTTTCTTGCAATACCTCTTTGCACTTGCTGGAGGTTAGAACTGACTTCTTTGTCCAAGCTTCCTTGGTCTTTCACTCAGAAAAGGTATGAACAAGGAATAAACCTTACACTTTTGAAAGATTAATTCAGATTTCTCCTATGGGTGACAATACATGCTTGGATGCTTTTTGCACCTTCATCTCCCATGAATGTTGTGGAAAATGTTCTGGAGGAAATTATATGACCTGGGTTATAATTCTGTATGAGAGTTTTGGTAGCGATAGAGAAGGAGAGGTGTTTTTTTCCTTCTGTTGTGTGTAAATTGATGACAGGATGACATGACAGAAAGTTTGGTTGAGCTGTTTGTCTTAACACATGGAATAACAAAGGGTAGAGAGATATTTGTCCAATTGCAATAGCTGAAACATAAAAGCTGATGAGGTAAAACAGGCAAAACATAAGGCCACAGCATAAGGCTGCGCAAAGTACAACATGGTATACCAACAAAGAAGGAAAAAGAGAGTTGGTTCAAAATGATATATCCATGTCACTTACTTTAAATTCCAAGCTATGCACCACATCCAAATGCAAAAAAACCTCAAACAAACAGCATGAAAGTATATGTAAATAGGCTCAAATGTTGTCAGATTGCAACGTTAGTTGGTTCCTAAACACGTATTCATGTGTGGGTTTGGTCTATTCTGTGTCTGTGGAGATCAGACTCTAAATATGTCTAATGAAATTACAACCGAGATGAAAATCAATTTTCATTTGAAGTATCTGACTTAGGTTTGATCTCTAGATTGACTACTAAGATGGAAACCTTACTAGGCTAGTCTTGTGTAGTTACCCTGTTGTGGGTATCATCGATAGAGACATTTCCAAGTTAACTGCTTTGGCCTGAGTCTGGCTTAAACTGCTTTGCATAGTTTAAAGGCAGCACAGGCATAATACTTTTTAAAATTGTGTTAGAATGCTTTCACATGATCATGTAAACATTTCCATTGTTATTCTCTAGATTGAAGCAAGACTTCTGCAGCATGGTAGTTAGCTAGAGTGCATTGTGATACACAGAAGTTGTGCAATATCTATGCCATAGCACAGGTTTGACCCAGTTGGCTGTCTGCACCTAGAGTAAAAATACGCCCCATGCAGGATTCATCCTGTATAATTTCAGAGAACCATCAGTTCTGTGTCAAAAGCTGAATGAATCATCTTATCTCTCCCCATAGTCATTAGACAGAAATTGGAACCCTCAGGAGGCTTTTGTTTTTCTGATTTATCTTAGATGTCATTGGGTGAGATGAATTTCCTTTTAGAGCTGTTTGCAAAGAAATCTAGGATGACTAGGACAGACATAGAGTGAAGATGCCTAAGATAGTGCTAATAAATTCTATTCCTGTTGCAACCCCTCACCACCCAGCTCCCATCCCCCATAATCAGAATTATTCAAATATTTAAACTTCCTCCAGTAAATCTATATGGAGCTTGGTATACTTCGATCATGTAGGCCTTAACTTTGAAATCCCTAGAGAAATGTTACCTTGCTTTTCTAAATCATTAGCATTCTTATAGGAACCCTGTGGTCCCTGTGAGTGGTATAACATTAGAAATAATAACATCAAATAACTTATTTACTTATTTTTTCCCACCTACTTCATTAGGAGTGAGAAAGGTTCCTCTGGAAAAAGAAAAAAAAAAAAAAAAAGAAACCTGTCCAAAATGTTGAAAGGTGAGAAAAATATTACATAACAGCTACAGAATCTGCCTTTTTCTTGAATAGGCAATATAGGGAAAACTGCTCAGCTATAGAGTTAAATAGGAGTAATCCCAAATGGTGGGAAGAAGGGCACTTCATAGTCACGTAATCAACTGAAAGAGCATTTAGAAAGAACAGACAGCTGGCCCAGTCCAAACATCAGCAGCCAAGTGGGAGAGTTTGTCATTCTGTAAATGGCAAAATAACAAACACCTGACCTGAAGATAATAGGTTAATTGCTTTAATATTACATTTTGCATTGATGTTTGTTTTAATGCTGTGATGGATGAAAAGAGGTCATTTTTTTTTTTAAATTCAGGCCTTCCAGAACTGCAAATGCCTGCCCAGTGGCCTGATGAAAAACATCTCTTAGGTGATAAAATGAGTTGCATGCAAATGACAAGTAGGCTTGATGTGCCCTGAAAGCATTCAGCTTGGAGTGACCTGTGATCATAAATTACTGGCATGCTGCATCAGATCCTAGACTTGTAATTTCATCAAGATCAACAAGATGCAATCTTGAAAACTGTTTGCATGATGTGAGGACGAATTGATGCCCTTGTCCTTCCAGACTGCTGGATCTGATGCTCAGGAGCCTGACTACTTTGTGTCTCTAAGTAGCTGTATAGGGCCATTGTAAATAATTAAGTAGAAATTTGTTACCCTTTTGTCAAATGTATTTCTGATGTTACTCTTCATTCGCCTCCATTAAGAAATCCCTTGATTAAATTTTAAAGTCTTAAACAATTTGAAGGGTTGAGAGCACAGGACACAAACTACAATCTGAATGTTTTGCACAGGAAAGTCATATTCTCTCTGGGAGAAAGGAAAATAATGTCAAGTATTTAATATTCAATCCCATGATTCTCTTTCAAGACTTTCAAGATTTGATTACCAACTCAGTGTCTGGTGCTTGTAGGTCATTTATTTTCTCATTTATTTGCTTTTAGAGATGCATAATTTCCCTCTCAATATACTTACAAATGTTTCTATATAAATAGAATGTATGGCTGAGAACTTAATCCCATGCAGTTGTATCAAGAGGATGCATATAGAGTAGTCCATAAAAATGTGGATTCTTCAGAATATATGTTGCTGTTCCTAACTTAAAAGCCTCAATTCTATTAATAAACATATGCTGAGTTTTCTGAACAGCTTAAGAAAGAGACACAGATTTTTACTAATATATGGAAAAATTAATTACCTCTGTCTTGTTTTCTGCATCTGAAGTGATTGGTATTCATTTTTTTAATTATATACTTCTTCAAATATATATATATACATTTATGAAACAAACATTATCATACACATCTTGAAGTAGACATGTAACATTAATAGTAACAAAAGTCACTTTCTGTGCCTTGAATAAAAATACAATCTATATTCCAGGAAGAAAAAAACTTTATCAGGGATTAGCAGGTATTCCCACACCAGAGAGCTTAATTTTGGAACAGAGGACATATCATTGATGTTGACCTAATAATCAAAAAATATTGCTGTCCAGGCCTAACTGCTCTCACAAAAATTAGTTGTTTAGAGGTGATGATTAAGAGGGATAAGATGATTAGATGGGATGGAGTACCCCTAATACAAGAAAAGGCTAAGAAAATTGGGATTGTTCAGTCTGGAGAAGAGAAGGCTTCAGGGTGACCTAAATGTGGCCTTCCTGAAAGGAGGCTATGGGAAAGATGGAGAGAGAGTTTTTACAAGGGAATGTAGTGACAGGACAAGGGGGAATGGCTTCAAACTGAAAGAGAGTAGGTTTAGATTAGGGATTAGGAGGAAATTCTTTACTCAGAACGTGGTGAAGTACTGGAACAGGTTGCCCAGAGAAGCTGTGGATGCCCCACCCCTGGACGTATTTAAGGCCAGGTTGGATGGGGCTCTGAGCAACCCAGTCTAGTAAAAAGTGTTCCTACCCATGGCAGGGGGTTGGAACTAGATGATCTAAGGTCCCTTCCAACCCAAACCATTATTCTATTGTTCTGTGAAATAGATAATTGTTTTATTTTGTTTCTGGTTTCCTTAAGTTTGTACACTCAGTTACAAATAGCCTCCATCCCTTAAAGGTACGTATAATTTTTTACCTCAGTCCAGTGAAGCAGTAAAAAACAAAAGCATTCCAGTACACTATAACATTTAAAAAACACTCCCATGAATAACAGCTTCTCAGTCATTATACCGTATTTGCACTCCCTAACTAAAATGCTGTGAAAAATGACAACTCCCTTTCACAGAATTGTTTACTCCCCCAGTAATATCTGAACACCCATTTAGAAGATTTGAGTCATTAATATACATTTCAGGCAATGTATGCACTCCTAAGACCTTATATTTGAAATACATGTGCACTAAGTATTTTCATACAGGAAATGATTACTCATCCGGTTTTCACATCAGAAAGATCTAATTACATCTCACAGAATCATTTTCCTAATTACATGCTCTCATTTCAAAATTTTATGATGTTGGGTTAGATACTTTCCCCCAGTTAAACTTTATAAAACTCTCTGTAAGACAAATTTCTCTGCCTCTCCTCTGCCAACATCTCACCTGTTACTAAGCTTGATCCACACTGTACCTCCAGCTAAGTGCACATAGTTTATTCTGAAATAGATAGGCTGTTTCTAAGAAAACCTCAAGAAAACCTACATATGTAGCACTCTAGGTATATCTACATCTTCTAAATAAATGAGCTGACTCCACAGACAACATTTTCAATGTCTGTCAGAGAGCAAGACAGGCTCATACACCGAGCTTCAAAAGCATGTTCAGCAACTGTTAGTGGCTGCAGGCTGTGTAATGACTACCACAGAGAACATTATAAACCGCAAGCTGAGCAAATCTACAGGCACGATGGACTACATTCTGTTGTCCAATGCATGGTAGACATAATAGCTCAGTAACAGAAAAAAAACCCTTGTATGTACTTGTCAGAGTTGTGCTCCAGCAGCAGATTTTACTTTTTTAGGTCCTCCGCGGGGAAATCTATAGTTCTTCAGAGTTGCAATTGCAGAAAAATATTGGTTTAAAAAAAAATTCTGACAAACCTAAGATATCTGAGGTCCAGTTTCTACTCTGGACACTGCTGATCTAAATTTGGCAAGCTCCGTTGAAGTCAGTGATTATTTTCGACAGAAAAGTCGGCCCGTGTTATGCAATAATTCACTAGTTGTCCAATACACTTAAAAAATCAAGGGAGTGATGCCTCTTGAACAGGTGATGACACAGGAAAATGAATTATTTTTAGGCATTTGGTATTCTCTTTGTTTAGAATCTTTAACTCACTTACAGTAATTTTTATTGTAATGTTGAACGTACAAATAAACATTTCCCAGAAGAACTTTTAAAATAATCTTTTTGATCCACCTTCATAAAATTTTAATGTACAGATCTTCAAGTTGCTTTGCAATTTCAGTATTGGAATAGTCTATAAAGTACCCACAAAAATTACAAGCAGATACGATAATCCCAGTACAGCTCTGTGAATTTTAAGTTTGTCTGTTTGTGGCCACAGAGATCCATACCACCGTCATGTAACTGAGGTGTGGCTGAGCCAAATTTTAGGTCAAGTAACTGCTTTCTGCCCCCTGAAGTTCATCTGCTAGTTTTAACTGAATGAATATTATTCAGTATTTTCTGTCCAGACAGCTGGTTTGCTAAGTGCCTTCAATTATGTCCCAGGATCCTTGTCAGAGGTGGCCGGACCTTGCTTGTTGTGATTTGTTTATGCAAGTATTGTTCTACCATGGCTAATTATTTCCAGTGTAATATTGCCTCTGGCTTTCTTCGAGCCACTGCTGTTATTCACTTATTTATAAAGGAAAGCACTTAATATTTGCCAGTTATTAGCAAGCTGTGGTATGTGAAGGATAAGAAGGAAACCTTGATGTCATAGGAACTGATTACTGGCAAAATGTGACATAATTGATCACTGGTCTACCTCTGTTGCCTAGTTACTGAGACAGAAGTTGTTTTGGGCATAGTGTGTTGTCCAGGGCTCATTTAAAAAAGAAAGGACAAAATAAAACAGCTGTGTGAATGTGATTTTTTGGCATACGCTGTTGTGGAATATCCTGTGTTGAGTATACAGAGTCACAGGAGAATATATATGTATTTTTATGTATATATGTACATACACATACACACTCATATATTTCTCATTTACTGTCAAATATATATATATATACATGAGAAATATGTATATAATTACAGGCACATTGGCCTGTGACTGTGCCACCAGTTCTTGGTAACTTCTACTACCTTACTTGGTGGAACCATTCATTGAGGGTGATATTGAGAATATTTTAGATGAGGTTGTCCCAGCAACCCAACTTCAGCTGACACTATGCTGTGAAAACTTTATCATTGTGCGCTCAATCCTTATTTCAGGGGTAGTTTCTCACATTCTGGCATAGACATTCGCTGCTTATAAGCATTTCTTTATATAAGTAAGTAACAGATACATTTTCTTTACTGTTTCTGACTGGCCACAACTCTTGCAAATGCATTATCATAAATCTCTGCATGTATATGTAAATACTATATTAAAAACGAGGAGAAAAAAAAATCTACTGAGGACTCAGCTCCTTTAGAATCTGAGCAAGGACTGGTCTCAGTGAAATTTTACAATATTTAGATCACTTGGTTGTATATTTTTTTCCTGTTAATAATTATACCTGTGTGAAAACCTTGATGTTTTAAAAAATACTGTATAAATTTTTTTAAAAGTGTTTAAATACTTTACTTGGTTTAATCTCAGTATGCGCCAATGAGTTTACATAGCCTAGTTTGGAGTTCTGTTTCCAATCTGAATAGAAGTGTTTTTTTTTTTTACCTTTAGAAAAGCAAAACCAGAAAAGAATGTTTAGAAAGGTAGAATAAAATAAGATTGTCTTGTTGTTTGGTAGGTGATTTAACATTTGAGCCTCTGTTATTTGCATATCAAAATAAGACATAAAAGCAGCTTGGAAACAACAACTGCAAAGCAGTAACAAGAAGCTGTCTACCAAAACTCATATATAACTTAGACTGGGATAGACTGATCTATTGTATATATTTATGTCATTTTTGGAAACACAGGAAAAACCCCCATGTATGGAAACACCTGAGATTGCAGCTTATTGTAACTGCATTTGCTCATCACTGAAATTCTCTTTGCATAAAATTTTCTGCTGTCGAGCTTTAGTTCTTCTGGAATTTCCGGTACTCTTCCCTGCAACCATTTTTTTTTTTCTTCTTCTTTTCACTTGCCTTTTTAACTCAGTTGAAAACTGCTTTTTCTTCTCCTGGGGGTGTAACTGCCCTTTCTGGTTATTGTTGGGAAATGCAGCTCTTTTAACAAATATAAAGGCAACATTAGGCTGTACATTTTGTTTCTAAACTGGAACAACATCTGCAGCTAACTCTAATTTGCTATCATTAAAGAAGAATCAAGTAAGTGGAACAAAGAACTCTGTATACAAATAACAAAAATTCACTTTCACCTAGACATGTAGTCACATGGACCAGCTGGTATAAATTGACATTTCCTTCAATAGAGCTCTACCAGGTGACACCAGCTGAGCATCTGGCATCTATTTAGAGGATAAAATATGAAATCCATTTGCTGTTTCAATATACATCTATGCTTTCAATGGATAGAGGAGTTGTTTGAGTGGGAATATCAATCTTCATGTTATTAGTCAACAGATTAAAGCTAATCTGAGAAGCACTGGTGATTACATACATATTTGGATTTTAACAGGTTTGTGGTTTTGCAAAATCGTGAGTAATTATATGCCTGGCTGGGTGAAATGGGATTAAATAAATCAATAATTTATTATGGGAATTTTCATCGATTTAGTTTGCAAATCATCAGTAATAGCATGCACTGTGCCAAAGAGTGAGTCAAGCTGAGCTCATTGAAAAGTCTCATATAAAACTTGACTCTTTAGAATAGTTCGGACACATGATTGACAACACTTGAGATTCATATAACTCTTCATTTTGCTCTGCCCTAGTGAGAGATTGGCCTTTTTGCTATGAAGTCAGAGAATTATTACCCACATATTTTCTCAGAGATGACTTCTCTGTTCCATACTTACACTTGTGGTATTCTTTCAAACCCTGCTCTTTTCATTTTCTTTGTTAGATTTTTGAGTCTTAATTGCTGGAAAAGAGTAATTGACGTTCTTTTAACTCACAACAAAAGTGGTGATGTTTTGGGGTTATGTCGTTGTCAATGTATAATTCCCATTTGTGTTTTGTGAATAGGCTGTTGTGTTTTACACTTCATTTTGAAGGTAACATTAAGTGCAGTTTAAAGCATTCATTTTAAAGCAGGAAGTTGGCACGTAGAGGAGAGACTATAGCTGGGAAGCTTTGACAGAGCAATCAAGGGCCATCAACACTTAATGGCCCTACACCAGTGGATCAATGGGCTTGCTAGCAGCAGGGCCATTGACTTTGAACAACTCTGCCCAGAAGCAGAAAGGGTGCATGTTCATGTCAGAGCTGAAAAATTTGCAGCATAAGCACAGGGGGTTGAAAGAGTCACAGACTGTTTAAAAGGGGAAAGCTTTTGGTGCAAACAGGGAAGTTTCTCCTTCAGTAGCCAGGTACGCAGTTCAGCCAGGCCAGAGGGTTGTGGGTCTCCTAAATCCTGAGTTCACTCTCTTGCTAAAGGAACAGGAATGGTAAATGTTCTCTGGGATGTTGAATTTTAGGTACATTTGTGCTTTAATATTTAAATATGAAAGTGTATATGCATATTTGAGAAACTGCATAGCTGAGTCAGTGGTTCTTCCTTTCCCTGTGCATTGTGCCTGAATGTTGCCATGAGGAAATCCGACTACACTGCAGCACAGAAAATTTTTTCAGAAATTTCCAAGTCAAATTTTTCTAGCCAGCTGTGTCTTAAGGAGGCTCATGCACAGGTTTTACAGTGTTATCAGAAGCACCATATGGTGTTCCATTACATAAAGAGGATCTGACTTGATTGTGCACTGAAGAAGTTTATCCAAGGAAGTTCCCTGGAATTTATGATCAGCCATTAGCTAGTGTTAATAAATGTAGAAACGTATGGGATCCAGATTCAATCCAGATCTGACAGAGTGCAAGTGAAGTCTTGACAAGTCTGTGTATCAGTAGAGGGGGATTGGGTTTTATACTTACACGACAAAAAAAACCCTAAAAAAAGTTTAGGGGGTAGTGCACAGGTGCATGCATTTTCTTCTGACTAGCAAAATTCAGTAGTGTGACAGTTGCTTAGGTAATTGAATATTTTATTTAAGAGCTGCAGAAACACCTGGTAAATGGACTATGAGGATGAAATTCACTACTTTGTGCAAAATGTCTGTGAAATTGGATGTGTGAAGGCATGTAATGGGTAAAAGGTACACTAGATTCACAGGCAGAACAACATGCTTGAGAAAAAGGGTGGTTAATGGAATGTGGTCATTAGAATGGGACTGTTTCAGGGGATAAATATGTTTTCAACAGTGGATTTCAAAGGATATATCACAGACAAGTACAGAGATTGACTGTTTGGTTTTAAAAAAGAAACATTTATATAATACAGCTAAACCCTACAGCTTGTGGGCACTGATACCCCATCAACACATCACAAGCTTTTTATTTAATTGAGTGTGATTTAGGAAAAAGCATTTAGAACACAGTCTGCTCCATCACATCAAATCAATTTAAATTAACAGACCAATGTTTCAGCTGTAAACTGATGCTAATTGAGGACAAGATGCTAGAAGTTACAAGGCACCTCTTGCAAGCTTTAAAGAACTTCAATTTCTGTTTGCTATAGAGGGAACAGAGTAATGATCCACATCTTTCACAAAAAATTGGGGTCTTAGTAGGATTTTTTTTCAGATCTTATGTAGTTACTCTGACTGTAAGATCTGTGTTCACTGCAATAGTAAGTGGATGTTTATCCAACTCTCAGGTAACGATCTGAATAGGTGTTGATTAGGTGTGTGATGAAATCAAGTGTGTTCTTCAATGGACAGTAATTTTTGGTGTTATTATCCAGTGACATTATTTAAAGGAATATTTTTTCCTTTGAGATTGAGACAATTAAATATAGCTCCAGCAGAAGCAATTATTATTGAAATCCTTTTGTAATATTTAATTTGCTAATGCTACTTGAGTAATTAACAATAACAACAAGAAGGAAAATCCCAAATGATGAGTTAATCTCATTTTCTTATTTTTCTTTTTT